>PVKN010002943.1:0-39829 GCA_004027915.1 Capromys pilorides
AACGTGTAAGGATTTGACCCAAATCATATAGAAATGAAAATAATTATGAATATTGGGGGCTGGGGAGACAGCTTCATGGCACAAGTGCCTGCCTGGCAAGTACAAGGTTGTGAGTTTGAATCCCTGTCCAGCAAAAAAAAAAAAAAAAAAAAAAGAATATTTATAAACATGTAACTGTAAGCTATTTATAATTTTATAAAAAGAATAATCTAGCAATGGGGGTGTTGTGCAGTGGTGGAACACAAAGTCCTAGGTTCAATCCCAGAACCATAAATAAATAGATATCAAACAATAGGGGATTATTAAATTAGAATAAAATAAAATGGTACGAAGTAATTAAAATAATATAATAGAATGATATTTAATAAGGTAGGAAACTAAGACATTAGGAATGGAGGAAGTATACAAAGCAATCTAAACTTTAGGAGCTTTTCATAAAGGAAGCATAAGTAGAAGAAAAATATGCTAAAATGTAAAAGTGGTTATCTGTACATTGGATTTTTTTCAGTTTTCTCAGTAGAACATATTATTTTATAAAGCAAAAAAAAACTAATACAATTTTTAATATAAGGTAAACCGAGAAAGAACTATATCAAAGTACCATTCAAAATTAAAAGTATAAAAAAAAAGTATATATGAATATATGTGTCATTAATACTCTCAAATTGAACCCAAAGAGAGATGAACTGAATTCCTAGCCAGCAAGCTTGATTGATGGATTGATTGATTGATTGATTGATTATACCAGTGGTTGAACTCAGGGCATTCACCCTGAGCTACATTACCAACCCTTTTTTAGTTTTCATTTTGAGGCAGTCTTGCTAACTTGCCCTCACTGGGCTTAAATTTCTGATTCTCTTTCCTCAGCTTCCAACAGTGGTGGGATTATATGAAGGTATCAGGCAGTCTTTTTTTTTCTTCTGGTTTTTTGTTTTTGTTTTGAGATTTGAGCCTCAAATCTTCACTCTGAGCCGTCTTTCCTACCTTTTTTTTTTTTTTTAAATTTTTAATTTTGAGACAAATGCTCACTAAGTCATTAATTGCTTGAACTTCTTGGCTTGAACTTCTTCAGCCTCCCAAAGTGCCAGGATTATAGGCATGCAGCACCATCCCAAGCTTAATGTTTTAAAGTACATTAGACAAATTATGAAGCATTATTTCCTCTCCCATATTTTCTGTAAAGTGGTCATATTTTTTCAGTAATATTAGTAAAAGGTAATATGTCATGAAATTAGAGCATCTATGATAATTACTTTTATAATTTAAAATTATATTCTAAAATATTCTCTGCAGCTCCCGCTCCCCTAGTTTGAACCTGCTGGGGTCCTGCTGTCTTCTCTGTGTCCATGTCACTGGTCATGCCCTGGGACAGCATCACTGTGGTAGGGACGCTTCAGTGCTGATGGCTGATGCAGGAGAGGCTGGTTTGGCCACTGTTTGTTGGCAGAGGAAGCCTGTGACATCTGCTTAGGTTGTAGTTCTTGAACCTAGGGGCGGCTGCACCCAGATCCCTTGCCTCCCTGTCCCAAGGACGATCAAGGACGTCTCCCTGTCCCAAGCCATCTCGCTTCCCTCCAAGGGAAGCTTCTTCATATGCAACAGGGAACTCCTAGCACAAAGTTTTCATTGCACGAATTTTCTAGTGCATATTGATGCTAATGGGACTTATGGTAATAGCATCATAGCATATGAAGATAACAATAAGCAATATTTATTTGAAAGCTTCTTGTAGATTTATAACTGTACCAAACACCAAAGTAAGTGCTTCTACCTGCATAATTCCATCTATTCCTCTAAGTAATCCACCTACTCAGTGGATGAAAATACAGGCTAGCGGGGCTAGGCTAGCCCTGCCCCTTGATACCTCAAGAATAGGGAAACAGTTGATTTTTGCAGAGATCAGATCATCTCTACTGTAGGGTGGTGCAGGGAGCCCCTGGGGTGGGACTCAATTAGGATTTAAATCTCTGAGCTGACTAGACCAGGAGTGCCAAGTGACCCCTATAAACAATGGTCTTCAGAGCCAGCCAAGTTTAGACCTCCCTGTTTGGGCTAGAACCCCACTGGAGAGGAGATTGCAGAGTATGGACCAGTGGCGATATGGCCTCATTTAGGTCTAAGCTCTGTTACAGAAATCAATGCATGGCCAGTACAAAGAATCTAGTACTTTCTAGACACCAAAGAATTTCATTTCTGGAAATCAAGCCCAATATGTCAATGGATCTGATTTTCAGGGGGGAAAAAAACAATTTACGAAAATGATTATAGCTTCCATTTGTCTACCACTTTATATTTTACAAAGTTCTTCCCCTTATTTTATCTCATTTGATTTTCATAATTATGCCTGTGTTTGGGTGTGATTACCAGGAACCAGAGAGGTTAAGTGGTTTGCCTAAGGTCACACAGCTAATAAGTTGCAGAGAAGAATGAAAATTGAATCCACCCTTTTGACTCCCAATCTGGTGCTCTCTCTGCTCTGCACAGCAGACTTGAGTGTCTTCTAACACATTTTAAGAGCTTCACAGAGTAACTTTGATGCTAGGAATGCGGGATGGACCCCAGCTGCTTTCTGCTCTGAGGAAAGACTCTGCTGCCCCTGCTCCACCAGGCCCCGTCTCTAATCATCTCCATGTCCTCATTCCTCTCAAACCCTCTCTTGTCATTTGCATTATGAAACTGTTGCCTTAATTATTCTCCTGCTGTTGGAAACCTGCTCTCCCAGCTCTGTGGCATCCTTTGATTTATCTCTGTCTGGATAACAGCTCCCCACTCTCCCTGGGGAATTCAATTTTCATTCATTTTTCTGCAGGGCTAGATTGATATAGACCCTCTGCCCTGGTCCATATTACTCATCCCAGCAAGAGAACCAGGGAGACCCAGCCTCGGCCCAGGCCCTGGGGAGCTTCTGTCTTGTTCCGGGAGCCACAAGGAGTTCTCCAATAAAAGGACAGGGGCCTTTGCTCCTCTCCATCTGTCCACCCAGCCCTCCCAGCCATTTGTCACAGGCCCCTTTCACAGACCCACCACTATGTCATTTGTCTCCTTTTCTTCCCAGAACCTCGCAGGGATCTCTCCTCACCAACAGGCTGAGCAGAAGATGGGCGCTGCTCATCTTATGTCCTATGTCCTTGACACAGGAATTTAGGAAATGTGGAAAAGAGATGACCCTGGACTTGGGCATGTATCTCTGAAGAGAAGATTCTGATCCAGTAAGGGGCTGTGAAACAGGAGAAAAGGACACTAAGGAAGAAGAAAAGTGACAGCTCCTAACACATAATGATGGCACTGGTCGAAGGCCTCCTTCTGTGTCAACCCTGAAAAATCCTTCCGGGAAGGTACTGTTGTTCTCCCCATTTTATGTATGAGGAAGGTGAGGCACAGATCAGTCAACTGATGTGCCTGAGGTTGTGCAAGTAAGCACTAGAGGCAGTGTCTGTTTACATGCAGCTTGGCTCTAACCTTGCCAGCCCCGCCGGCATCATCAAATAACCCTAATTTGGAGATCCCTGAGCTTAACTGGTGATCGGTCCATACAGTCTAGGAGCCAGCAAAACCAAGTCCTCTGGCGCCCACCATCTGTGCAGCCATCTCATCCCCCACGGTCTGTGTACATGCGGAGAAGGGAGAAGAATGCGGGAATTTGGTCTTGTTCTGATTTCAGAGTTAATTTTGTGCTCTGATTGAACACCTACTGTATTCTGGCCCCATGACTGTCTGTGGAAGCTTCTGACCTGGAGTGCCAAGTCCAGGTAGACTTGCTTTGGGTAGGCTGCAGCCCAATTGTGAGCCAAGGTCAGTGAAGTGCCCACTGCTGGGGAGGGAGCCTGAGAACAGGGCGGGCTAAAGGTTCTTGGGGCTGGGGAGATAGCTCTGTGGCACAAGTGCCTGACTGGCAAGTGCAAGATCGTGAGTTCCAACCCCAGTCCCGCAAAAAAAAAAGAAAAAAAAAAAGGTTCTCTGATTACTACGTTCCAACCCCAATTTGGATACAGCCTCCTGCGCAACTCTTGGGAAGGCCCTTGCATTTCTCCTGTCTCCCTAGCTAAATGGGACCCAGTAGTGCTCTCCCCATGAGCAGGCACCCAGGCAGCTCTTTCCCTGGGAGGTTTAGCTCTCACGTTTACACTCTTGGGCAGTAATCTACACTTTTTCTTCTTTTCTATTTATGGCCCAAACTGGAACAAGAAACGTTTCCTGATTTTTTTTAAAGCAAAGACTAGAAGGCACAGGGTTGGGATTGAAGATCTGCAGCCACAGTTGCAGGCCAATCTCTGTTTTTCCCTCTTAGAGCTGGAAACCTGTTCTTTCAATTTGGCAGAGAGCTGAGGTTAGTGTATCAGAATCACTCTGTGGGTGAAAATCTGGCTCTCTTGGGCAAAGCTCTGGCTGCACCCTGGAAATAGGCACTGTGGCCTCTGACTGCACAAACCAAGGCGGCAAGAAGGTGCCTAGAATACAAAACCAGGGGTGCAATTCCTATCTCCCCTTCTGTCCACGCTACTTTGCACCTGCCCTCTTGTCCTTGTGGTTTGTTTCCCAATTTTATAGCAGCTTCAAGTTTATGTAGGAAAAGGCTCGGGCTCTGGTGCCGCACCACCGAGCCTTCCTTTGTCCCCTTCCTATCTCTGCCCACCAGGACACATGAATCCCACAATGGTCCCAGGAACTAAGGTTTTCCAGTTTCTTCAGTGTCCTCACACACCCATTATCCCCTAAGCCTCCTGAGGCCCGGGAGCAAATCCTAGTCCCATTTCTTTGTAGAGGAGAAGGCAGAAGCCCTGGAAGTTTGGGCTCTCTGCCCGGCCATACCCAAGGCTCTGGTGCAGAGTTTCTGACCACGTGATCCATTTCCTCAGCTCCAAAAGGAGCTGCTGTGGATGGCCAGGAGGAGGGGTGGGGAGTCCAGCCTGGCTCCATGTGAAACAGCGGCAGGAGTCATAGCTAATCTATAAAACAACCCCATCATCGCCTTGGTGAAAGGTTTTTACTAGATCAGCTTAACTCAGCAGTTTCCTCTCAGGAACTGACTTACAACCAAAGAAAGGTAGATGTGCTAGCTGTGAGCAGAGGTGACAGGAGAAAAGCCCAGGCATGGGTGGGAGAAGCCAGAACCCCAGAACTCGGGACCGCAGTGTCCAGGCCAGCTCTGCTAACTGGCAAGGGAGGGACGAAGCCGTTAGGTCCTGGCACACAGTTTGCCTCCCCTGGTCACTCGCTAGCTTTAGTGTGCAGGACTGGGAAGTCAGCGTCTTCAGGTCTCTCTGCATGGCCTTTCCTTTTCACAGCCCTGGCTTGCTTTACAGAGCTGATCTTCCTCAGTCATTCACTGTGCCACATGAAAACTGACCTGCAGAATGGAGACCCGGACACTGGAACTGCAGCCCCAAGGAAGAAATCCTGAGAGCTTTCGTTGATGGCAGGGAGAAAGGAATTAGGCAAAAGAATTCCCCAAGAGCTCACCTGAGGCGCGCTCTGTGGAGGACATACAACTTCCATCTAGCTTACCTCTGAGTTTTGTGAAGTTAAACTCTGAGTCTCCCTTTTCCTGTTTGGGGACATTAATATTCAGATGATTCTCCTGAGAAATGGGTTGTTGGGAGACTACAGAAAACTAATGTGAGAAGATCCTAAGGGAAGTGCTCCCTGAATGTTATCTCTCTCTCTCTCTCTCTCTCTCTCTCTCTCTCTCTCTCTCTCTCTCTCTCTCACACACACACACACACACACACACACACACATCCCGCCTTTGCAGAACCCCTCAGGCTTTCACTATGTGTAGGATCATCTGGGGGTTTTGTTCAAATATATTACAGCTTCTGGCACAGTAGGACTGAGACCTAAGAGTCTGCCTTTGGGGAGATGCTGGTGTTACTGGCCTTTACCTGCTGAGCCTTGGGGAGCCGCACCTCGGGTGCAGGGGTGGGTGAGCTCGGGGACCCCCATCTGGTGCGGCAGCCACTGGCTAGTGTGACTATGGAGGCCTGAGATGAGACTGCTCACATTGAGCTGTGCTATAAATGTAAATTGTGAATATCTAGAAAAGAATGTAAAGTATCTCATTCAGGTTTCTTAAAATTTTATTATGGAAGTGATAATATTTTTGGATATGTTGGGTTAAATAAAATCCATTATTAACATTTATTTCACTTGCTTCTTTTGGCACGGCTGTTGGGAGATTTACCGTTACTTAAGGCCCTGGCATTCTATTTCTCTCTGGGTAGCACGTGTCTGGGGTGTTCTGCCTTGCACGGTACTGGACACACTCAGGCACATACAGCTTGCACGCTCCGGCAGGAAGAGCCCCATTTCTTCCTACCAGTTTCTAGCACCAAGTAAGAAGCTACTAAGTGTTTCCTGAGTGAATGAACAGGGAGGATCCCACAGATGGAGCCCCCAGCCATGGCCCTAGTGCTGAGGAGGAGACCTCAGCTGCACAAGAGCCCCTGGAGCCGAGCAGGTGGCCAAGCCTGAAGAATGACCATCTCCCCCTTGCAGTTGACCCCGACCTGCTGCCCATCTATTCTCTGTCATCTCTAGCACTGCCCTCTGCTCTTTTTAAAGCATCAAATGCATAGAGAAAGGAATTCAAGGGCTCTCTCTCCAGGGCTCTGCAGATGAAGACTGTAGGACAGGGAGGAACCAGTGACAGTCGTGGCAGTGCTTGCGGTCCAGAACACGGCTCCTGGCAGGTTTCCTTCCTGCCTGAAAGCTCACTTTGCTAACTGCCCAGGTCTCAGCCTGCTCTTCTGCTCCCCACCTGAGTTCACAGCACCTCAGCTTTTCTTTGTGGCTTATGCCGCAATCTTCACCCCGTCCCCACCATGACTGGGGAAGCACGTGACCCCAGTCCTCAGTCAGCAACTTCTGATGCGCATCCCCACATCTGCCCTGACCTTAGTGGGAGACTCACAGCCCAGATTTCCACAGCTTCTAAAATCCTAAATGACCATGGCCTGGAAGTCCCGAGGACAGAGATAGAGTTTGGCTGGAGGGAAGGCCAGCCACAGGAGAAACTGGTGAGCTAGGGGTATCCCCAGGGCCTAGGAAGCTGGGACATGCCTCAAAGCACAGGGCTATCAGCATTCTGCCCCACCCCCTGTAGCCCCAGGATGTGCCTGTAGACCCACCCTCAAGCACCCCCATGTCTCCCACACCCTCTTCTGACCATTCTCCCTCACCAGGCCTCTGACTCTAAGCAGGACAAAGAGAGTTCTTGGAATCATGTGAACTTACCAGAGGTCAGGGGGAGAATCTGCCGTCATTGGTGAGGACTGGGAGGAGCCTGCCTGGAGCGGCTCTTCTGTGGAGTCCAGGAACTGTGAAGGAAAGTCAGGGTCTGGGGGACTGCTGCATCCTGTCAGTGGAGGGAGCTGGGGAGGACCCGGGCCAGGTGAGGTGCCCCAAACTGAGCTAGGCAGAGCCAGGAAGAGGCCTTCTCCTCTTTTCTCTGAGAGAAGGTGCTCTGCTCCCCCGTGGAAGCTGGGGAAAGGAGGATCTGCCTAGGGGGAGGGTAGCAGAGGGGCTGGAGACCGCCTGAGAGAAAATTAAATTGCACTTGAGGGCAAATTCTATTAGGGAATAGAGCCTGTCTCTCAACAGCCTGCATCCATTTAGGTGATTAGCTCGGCCCAGCACCTCCGCCTAGGGCCTGGCCAGCTCTGTCCCTCAACTACGGGAGCCAGGTCAGCGGCCTCTGGGGGCCCAGACATCATACCTCTGCCAGCCCAGCCTGCCAAGGAGTACCTTCTCTTACCACGCACAGCCAAGAGGCCCTTTCGGAACCGGCCAGAAGGCTGTGAGCACTCCTAGTCCTCCTAGAGCTCTGCAGGAGTGGGGTGTCATGGAGGACAGTGAATACAAGGCCAGGCGCCACCAGAGGGGCAGAGGAGCGGTCGATTCTGTAGGGTCCGGAGCAGGGACAAGAGAAGTCCGAGGTTGTACAAGACAAACCCCCAGGGGAAACCCCTCCTCTGCCCCTGTGGCATTGCCTAGCCTTGGACCCACCAGACTGCTCATGAGGTTTGGCCTCCAGGGTGCTAGGAGACAGGAAAGATCTGGAAAGGTGGAGAAGATGGTAGCAGGGCAGGAAGCAGAGTCTGTCTGAGTCTGTAGGAGTTGGGGCCAGCGAGTAGGTAGAGAGAAATGCAAGTGGTTGACACTTGAAGAATGTCAAGCTGTAATGTCTGTAAATTAACAAAGCCCACCTGCAAATGGTAAAACAAATTAAATTCATCTATAAAATGAGTTTAGCTGGGCATGGTGGCATAGGCTTGTAATCCCAGCACTCAGGAGGCTGAGGCAGGAAGATCACCAGCCTGGGCCGCATAGTGACATCTAGGTCAGCCTAAACTACATAGCGAGATCCTATCTCAAAAACAACAAACATACTTATGATTTGATGATAAAACATGCACTTCTTGGACTTCTGTGCCTCTCCAGTGCATGAACCAAGAGCTCAGCAACCTTTGGGGGTGTCATTAGCACTGATTTTAAGCCCACACCTTCTTCGCTATGTTCACACTTCAGGAGAGGGGTCTGGATCCCAAGTGTTTGGAAGCCCAGTCCCGAGCCTGGATTTCATAGCACTCTAAGGCCCTGGACTCGCAGGCCAGTCTCAACCTGCTAGACTCCCTTCTGGACCCTGCTGGCTGGCTGTCCCGTGAAGAGATGGCCTTTCTTCTCCACACTGACCAATAATGAGTCACTCTGGTGCAGTATCCTTCCAGACAGAAGTTTATGGCAGTTGCATCATAACTACTGTGTAGTTAACTAAGGAAGCCCTGGTCCTTGCCATGGAGGTATAAAAGAGTTCCCTGTTAGGATTTCTTTTTTTAATGTCTGTTAGATTTCCTCAGTTTCTGTTCATAAAATTATTATTATTGTTACTATTATTATTATTTTGGTTTTACACAATTTTATTATGTGCCTACCATGTGTTCTGAGAGAGCCAGCCCAGTTTCTACATCAAGGAGGGGCCTGAACACGCCCAGCTAACAGCAAGCTCCTTTCTTTACCTCTCTTCTCTGACTATAAAGAAATCATCTAGTTTACCCTTCTAGTTCCACCTGCAAGCACAGGGCCCAGCGTATGATGACATCTTGGGAAATATTTGTGACATGGAGGGAGAGGATCAATGAATATATAAAACACTGATATGACTGAAATCTGAGAGAAATCTGAGCACATCCTCCTTGGGTCAGAGAGGCTGAGGAAGCCGCATCAGCTCTTAGGAGCAGCTGAGCAGCGGATGGTGGCTCTGCCAGCCCTGGTTAGGTTATTGGACCCATTATTGGTGTGGTCAGCTGGCTAGATAGTCACGGCTACGAGGCTGTCAGGGCCCCACTGACTTCTCATCCGTAATGGTCGCTGGCTGTTTATGCACTTCCTGCTCTCCTGTGGCACTCTACTGACTTTATTACATTCGCCACATGGTCTCCTGTGATGAGAGCTAAAGAAGAAGCCTGGGAAAAAATGACCTAGAAACCGAGGCACTCACTTCCTCTTCACCCACCACTGACTGGAACAAGCCTGGGGGTCCCTGCCTCAGAGCTCTTGAGGTGCATTCCCAGGCCAGGAGTGCACACCCCCTGCCTGCCTGCTTTCCAAGTCTTGCCTATTCCTCAAGCCAGACCCAGGAACCTGGTGTCAGACACATTTGATATCATAAGATCATTTCCTCTGATCAGAGGACATCTTTAAGATCTTCATCCCCTGAAGACTTCTGTCTACCAGGTTCCCCTGATGACAGTCATGTGGTCCACATATGAACAAAACAGTTGTCAGGGCTGCATTTTCAGAGGCAGCAGGGACCATTTCTAAATAGTCTAAATAGTCCCACTTGTCACAAAGTTTCTCTTCTGCAAAATTCAGACCGAAGTTTGATTTCTTCCTTGGTTGTACATGCTTACTAGTTATCACTTCTATTATTGTAAATATTCCCAAAATAACTTCAGTATCTGGGGCTATTTGCTTTTTCAGTCTCCAAAATTTAAGTTAAGATCTTTGCTTCCTCAAAGAGAACAGCTGACTTTTAACTGAATTTTTAAATTTTGTCTATTTTCTTAGAAAGCAAAAATGAATCCCTCTAAAACATTTGGTTGCCACTGACATGAAGATACTCTTAAATATTATGCAGCACAGTGTGTGCAGCACAACCCAGCACATCCTTTTCCAGAAAGTGAGCTGTTCAGGAGTTTTTCTTACCCAAGCAGTCACTAAAGCCCACATAGCCATGTGGAGCCATAGCTCTGGCATCTGTGCCCGAGTGGAGTTGCTGCCTTTTGAGCCCAGGCTGGACTTGTGACTTGCTTTAACTGATACAATGTGGCAGATGTGACAATGAGCTAGTTTAAAGATGTGGCATTTGGGGGAACTTTGAGCCCCACCCATGTAAGAAATCCAATTAGCTTATTGGAGAGGAGAGGAGAGGAGAGGAGAGGAGAGGAGAGGAGAGGAGAGAGAGAATTTAGCTAAGTCCAGCCTTCAGCTTGCCTGTCAGCTCAATGCAGCCACGTTAATGACCCTGGCAAGACCTGCAGAAGAGCTGTCCAGTGGAAACTAGCCCAGATTGCAGAGTCATGAGCAAAGAAAATGGGCCTTGTTTTAAGATATGTCCTTTTGGAATGGTTTGTCAGAAAGCAATAGGTAACTGAACTTACTGAATGCAGCATCAGATTAAGCCCAAAATCTCAGCAGTGGGCCAGGACAATGGCCATAGTTGGCAGGATGCTCTAACACTTGAGAGTGACATCATCTAGAATATGTGATCTCTTGGTGGCTGAGATTAAGGAAGAAAAATTGGAGAGTTGGACATCTTGGTGACTTACATCACTTCCTGTCACATCTCAGTGGCTACAGTTAGTCATGTGTGTGGCTCAATTCTCTGGAAGGCGAGCGCACAGGCCACCTGGTGAGCATTACTGCCACTGTCAGTACTCTTAGATTCACTCAGATTTTCAAATCTTTGTGAGCAGCGTGCGAGTTCTTTGATAATGGGTAATGATTTTTTTTTTTTTTTTTTTTTTGCTAAAGTAGAAATTGCTCCCATTTTACTCTACAATGGAAGCAATACACATGCTTTGCAACTAATTCAAACACAGATGTACAATAGTAACAAGTGAATGATCCTTGATCCAGATTTGGGTTCGATGGGGGAAGGTTTCAGGTGTAGAAACAGCACACACGGAGGCTGGGAGGGAAGGCCTGAGGCCTAGGGGACTCAGACCTGGGAGGGGCATGCCTGTGAGGTGGCCAAGGGTCCAGCAGGAGAAGTGGACAGGGATCATCGAGTACCTGGGCAACCACACCAAGGGCTTACAATATGGGAGGAGGAGAACTTGCACCTCAGGCCCTCCTGCAAATCTGGTGAAGACACTGCTCTTCCTACCAGACCACCTTCACGCCTTGCTTGGTCTCCACGGCACCTGTCATTCTGTTTCTGCTCCTATTCCAAGTGAACTTTCGGAACTCTTGACAGGATGGCCTCCATGGCAGGGGCACCTCCTGGATATCTGGCATGAATGTCACCGCCCCTCCTTTTCCTCTTCATTGGGAGAAGCCCCTCCACAGCTTTCTGATGGAAGGGACAGTTTCAGCAGGATCAGTGCTCCTTTAGGCGACATTCTCACCAGCTGCAGCATCTGTGGCTGTGGCCTCTTGGAGCAGATATTTTGTTGTTATTTCTTGTTTTTTGGTTTTTTTTTTTTTTAAAACTTTATTTTATTTATTTATTTGTTTGCTTGTTGTGTTTGTTTGTTTCTTTATTTATTTATTTTGTGGCTGGCTCAGCCTGCCCTGGTGGTGGCGCTGGCGCAGCATGTGGTGCTGGGGATCGAACCGCAGTCCCTGCAGTTGCCTGAGCCTTCCTAAGCAGGCGCTTTAGACCACTGAACCATCTCGCCAGCCCCTGTTTTTTGGTTTTTTAAGACATTCTTGCTCTGAGGTCCAAGCTGAACTTAAACTGAGTCCTCCTGCCTCAGCCCAAGAACTGGGATTCCAGGCCTGTACCACTGTGCTCAGCTTTCCTGGACCAGTTTTAAAATGTGCTCACAGAACCCCTGGGCCTAGTGGAGTGTGGGTGCCACTGCTGACTCCCAGAGCTGGGACTCTGTGCTACCGGGGCCCA
Organism: Capromys pilorides; assembly: GCA_004027915.1. Classification (NCBI taxonomy): domain Eukaryota; kingdom Metazoa; phylum Chordata; class Mammalia; order Rodentia; family Capromyidae; genus Capromys; species Capromys pilorides. The sequence goes on from PVKN010002943.1 coordinate 12,125, forward strand.
CAGGCAGAGTCAGCCCAGTGAGCTGGCATTAAGCCAAAAAGAAGATGTCCCTATATGATGACCTGGGAGTGGAAATTAGTGGCTCAAAAACAGAAGTCTGGTCTAAGAGCTAAGCTGCTGCAGTCTCAGCTTCAGGTGAAGAAGGCAGCACTCATTCAGGCAAAGAGCCAAAGGACGAAACAAAGTACCGTCCTTGCTCCAGCCATTGACTTAGAGCAAGGCGGCTCTGCAGATGACTGGCAGCTCCAGGCACATAACGACATGGCGCAGCAGGCCCGAAGGACCCTGTTCCCAAGAGGTTTTCTGCAGAAGTTCTCGTTCCTTTAGCTGGTGAATACGATCCTATGTTTCCTAATGACTATGAAACAGTAGGGAAGCACTAAAGAGAGGAAGGACAGAGACAGCGGGAGCTGGAGGAACAGAAGGAAATAGAAGAAAGAGAAAAGAGGAGCAAAGACAGACCTGACGTTAGTTGGTTTTCAAGGCAACCAGATCCAGATTCTGATGAAGATGAAGCTTATAAACAAGAAAGGAAAAAAGAAGTATGGGAGAAGCTGCTCCTGCACCCCCTGCCTCTCATGTAGAGAAAGACCGAGACGTACCTTGAGATTTTCCTTACAGAGAGGGCCCAAGACCTTCATCACAGTCTTCCGAAGCTGCTATACCTCTCCCAGTGCATGAGGAACAGGATAGGCCAAGATCTCCAATCAGGCCCAGTACCTCCCTCCTCACTAACGTGGGTGGCACGAGAGCACATAAGACCATGCACAGCTATGGCTTCCGGGAAGGCCAGGATCCGGAGAAGCAGGGACAGGGGCTGAGGACCATGTTATCAGTGGAGGGGATGAGCAAATGGGGTGGAAAGATCATTGCTGGGATGCCAACGAGAAGGGTGAGTCGCAAGACGCATCACAGAAGTTGGATTCAAATCCATGAACTTAAATATGTCATTGTCCTATGAAAGTGTCCTACTGAGGAACATGGCTGGTGCAGGGGCAGTTGATGAAGTCTTAGGAACTGAAACCCAGGAAGAATGTGGAAAATATGGCCACGCTGGCAAGTGTGTGATATTTGACATTCCTGGTACCCCTGTAATGAAGCAGTACGAATATTTTTAGAATTTGAGAATTGAATTAGCAAATAAAGCTGTTGTTGATCTGAATGGGAGGTGTTTTGGTGGACAGGTGATCAAAGCATGTTTCTACAATTTGGATAAATTCAGGGTCTTGGATTTGGCAGAACAAGCTCAATTTTTAAAGACTAGAGTCATCTCAGATCCTTACGTGAGCTTCGGACTGAACAAAGACAGTGATCCTTGAAAGGTCTACGTTGTGAACAGAGATGAGCAGGCTGGGGAGTACTGGGGGTGCTGGAGGGACTTCTGATATGTATGTTGGTTGATCCCTTTTTTATGATTTTTTAAAAATATAGTATAAAAGTGCTTTAAAAACATGCCCAGCAATTCTTTGACGCTTCCCCCTTAACACACCCATACCATCAATTCAGTCTTTTCAGTCACAGAAACACGATAGTGGTGGCAAGAAACGTTGTTCAGGCCACAGGCTACACATAGGCAGGAATTCTTCCAGAGAGAAACAGAATTAGCCACACTCTCCCTCTCCAGCTGGGAAGGTGACAGCTTCCTTTAGGCTGGTAATCCACCATGAAGGCCTCGTTTCACACTAGCTGTTCAGGAACAGGCCTACAGGGAATTGCTCCTGCAGAGTGAAAATTGGAGCGTGTCAGGGTAATTTGTCCATTTTACCACACACGTTTCGAAGCTGGTGCTGAGAGTCCGAGTCGGGGCAACTGTGACTGATGTGAGTCTCAGAGAGATGAGTGCTGGACCTGGCTACCTTGGCTGGAGAGGGCGGCCGGCTGACCAGCAGACCAGCTGCCAGCCGTGGCATGTGTGTGTGTGTGTGTGTGTGTGTGTGTGTGGCGAATGTTTCCTCCCCAGCTACAGCTTCTCACCCCCACCTACGGACAGAAGCCTTCATTATGAGAGAAGTCCATTGGTACTTCACCTCATAGTTCGTGCTTTTTGTGTCATTTTGTTTTTAAACGGGAAGTGAGTAATATAAATGGACCAATAGACCCTAATAAAAAGTTGAACAGAAGCCCCATCCACTGTGTTCATTTTCTTTCTTTTTTTAGTTAGCATGTTTGTAGCACAGAGGGATTTCACTCATCATAGGAGTTGGCGTGTGTGCTATGTTTATGCCTTGTCTTTTCTTTTAAGGCTTCCTCCTCCCTTCCTTGCATCCTCCTTAAGAAACCCTTCCCCACCACTCTGGCACAGTAATAGTCCCCCATATTTGCTTGTAATGGTCTTTAAATTTCTCCATGTTTACGTTTCCAAACCTGAACTATCCAACTTTGGTATAAAGCAGAGGCACACTTTTCTTTTTCTCCATATAGCGATCGGTTTCACTATCACCTGAGACTGGTGGATTGATTTCTGATCTCGCTTTTATTATACATCCATTTTCCATGTACTTATGAGCCATCTCTTGAACTTTTTACTAGGATCTATTGGTCCATTTACATTTGTTCCTACAGTAAAGTCACACATTTTTTGGTCAAGCATGGCATTTTGGTAGTGTTCTAATTTCTATTAGAACAGGTTCTCCTACTTCGCTCTCTCTCCCCCAAAATCTGCTGAGCAATTTACAGACCATTTCTTAAATTTTTCTTTAAAGACAGAATTTCAGTAAGTCACTAAATTGTCTAGACTGGGCCTAAACATACAATTCTCCTGCTTCAGCTTATCAGACAAACCCAAAGACTCTTCACACCCCATATAGATTTTAGAATAAGATTGTTCAGAATGTGGTTAGCTTCAAATCTGTGAGCCTCCTGCCTCAGCCTCTTGAGTGCTGGAATTACAGGTATTCACTGCCATGCTCAGCTTCCATGTGGACTTTTGGCTGGTGTTAGACATAGATTTGAGATTAGTTTGAGAGCTAATGTTTGTAGCTTTTATTTTTTTGATGCCAAAGATCGAACCTAGGACTTTTGCATGCTAGGCTTTCGCTCCAGCCTCTTACAACCTTAAGCTGTCCATCTACGGCTGTAGAATATTGAACTGCTTAGATCTTTATGTCCTTTATAATAATAGTTGTTTTATTTTCTCCACAACAACATCATGTGAGGTCTTTATTCGTGTATCTCATTATGGGCTGGTAGTTTTGTTTCTGCCAATTATTTTGCCGCTTAAATGTAGTTTTCCCTTCTCCCCCATGTCTCCATACATATTACTGGCCCTATTTATTCATGATTAAAAACTGAGATCCAGTTGAAATGGCAAGGTGGCACAGATAGTCAGACACAGTACCGTAACCTACTGTAGAAGAGGAATGGAGAAAAATGTGTTTCATTGGGCAGTGGAGGGTCTGGGGCTAATGCTACAAGATGTGGCTTTTGTTCCAACAGGCAGAAGGAAGACTCTGAAAGACCGTGGACAGGGGCCAGATGATCGCAAAGAAGAAATTTAGGCGGGTAAGTGGGGTAGGGCAGCAGAGTGCTGAGTCCCGGAGACAGGGAAGGGACTGCAGAAAAATAGGGAGGGCTTAGAGGTCACCAGGACAGAATCCATCAACAGGCTGAGGAAGGGGAGCTTTCCAGCCCTGGGAGAAAAACCAGAAATCCTCTGGGTACCAAGACCAAGTCCAAGATTGGGATTTTCGGCTGCTGGAGAGTTAGGAGTGGACTTCTGGTAAGTGGGCACTAGGGGCGGGACTGGAGTTCAGAGGCGAGGCCAGGAGGGAGCTGAAGACTTGAGGGAGACAAAGCGGCATTCTGTGTGTGGGCAGCTCTGCACAGGCTGACGTGCTTCCTCGTACTTGTACAGAACAGGTACGGAGGGGTCCCCAAGTCCCAGAGCTGCTGTTTGATCCAGGGAGGGGGATTTGGTGGCTGGGAGACACAGCCAGCAGGGAGATCTTTCTCTTGGTGTCTTTTTGGATTTTTTTTTTTTTAACACTTAAGTATGCATTACCTAGTCAAACCAATTAAAGAAATGAAGTTTCTACAAAATAACAGAAGATCGGACATTGGGAAACATAAAGGACTTCAAAGACATAAAGAGTTTTTGCCTTTGAAGAATGGCGCTGGACCTCAGAGAAAAGCCTTCTTTAGAATTCCCCAGGTAAAGCAGTGCCCCTCATGTCTGGTGCTCCACACCATAATGAAGTGACCAGGACAGCACATCACTTCTGATGTTCGGTGCCCAACATCACCTGAAGCCAGCTCATACTTCTCCCGGTGGTGCTGGCTGTCTGGTTGTCCCCTATTGCATGGGTGGCTAAGGCCCACGCCCACACTGCCCCCATCGTAATTGCTGGCTCTCTGTGAGCAGTAAGAAGGCAGATGATATAACCAGGACATGCACTGAGCTCCCACTTTGTGCTGGGTGCTGTAGGCCTCGTATTATCTTCTGTACAAATGAAGAAACTCAGGCTCACAGAAGCAGTCATCCAAGGCAACATAGCCAGGATGTGGTAGCATCAAAATTCAAATACAAGTATGCTTTTTCCTAGCAGAGCTTTTTTTCCAACCATTTAGTCATCTGAAACTTATTAAACACTTTTGATGCTTAAAGCTTGGAACACAGAACTGAAGCATAAAAATGGACAACTTGCTTGGAGAGGTGCAGACCCCAGAATGCATCCTCGTTCGATCAAGAGCTCGTTATTGAACACCTGTTATGTGCCATGCCCCAGTTTAAGCCTGGGGCTGCAGTGAGAAAAATGACCATCCCGTCCTCATGGAGCTTGGAGGAACTGGTGTTCCAGACAGTAGCCTGGAAGCTGTACTGCAGGGTGATAAGTACTCGTGTGAGGGCTGCTGAGGGAGCTCTGGACCCTAGGGAGGGGCATCTGGCTCAGGCTTGGAGGGCCACGAGGGCTTTTCAGAAGGATTGGCATCTCCGCTGAATTAAACAGGGTCATAGATCAAATGGCTGTAGGACAGAGTACAGGTAGGGAGTGACAAGCTAGGTCCATTCTTAGGCATGGGAGTACTGCACTTGAATATCACATAGGTAGGCAAAATCTCGCTTACACACAGATAATATTCTCTTTTAGTTTTCCTGAAACCTGTCCCATGCAGAGGCATAAAGTAGGGAGATAATGCCTTTCTCTAACTTAACAGTGTGAATACGGTGATAACAGTGAGTGCCCCTTGGCCTTCACATGGGAAGGTTACTGGAAAAGGTGGGCAGTGTGGCCAGAAAGGACAGGGGCTCGATGAGTGCAGCCGGGAAGGACTCGGACCCCCATGCAGGTCGTCTTTGTGGTGGACGTGGGGTGTTCTCAGCTTTAGTCAAAACCTCTGATCACTTTCTCAGGGTAGATTTTTAGACACTAATAATACTGAATCAAGGGAAATAAACATATTAAAAGTTGATATATATTGCTATTTTTTTCAGAAACATTATTAAGCTGTGTTATCACTTTTCCAATGTCAACTGAATTGTAACATGATGTATAAAAATAATTATTCATTAATTTTTAATTTCTTTGATTATTAGACTGTTGTTTTATATAGTTGTTCTTTTATGAACTGAGTTCATGTTCTTGGCCCATTAAAAGTGCTACTATACAAGTATTAAGTACTTATTTATTAAAAAGAGAAAACAGGCCGGGGGCTGTAGCTTAGTGGCACAAATGTCTTCTTGGCAAGTGCAAGGTCCTGAGTTTGATGCCCAGTGCCAAAAAAATAGAATACAGTGAGAAAAAGAAAACAAGCATTCACAATCCCACCACTGACCACTAACCAGTATTAATACTTCAGTATATATATATATATATATCCTAGGTTTTCACCCATGCCCTCAAACCTGGTTGTTTTGTTTTCTTTTTAAATTAAGATCTTCAGGGTGTGGTGGTACACCCCTGTAGCCCCAACTACTCAAGAGCCTGTTCAGGAGGACTGTAAGTCAACTTAACAAGATCCTGCCTCAAAATCAAATAAAAAGGGGAGGGGACATAGCTCAGAACACTTGCTTAGCATGTGTGAGGCCCTAGCTTCAACATCCCCCAACATAATATATGGAACCATTATTGTAAACTTGATAGTCTCATTTAAAATGTGGTTTTAAAAAACTTCAGTTTTAAGATTATGCATTTACATCATTTTTAGTTTTTTCAGTACTGGGGATTGAACTTGGGACCTTATGCTTGCCAAGAAGGTGCTTGTGCTGCTGAGCTATATCCCTAGCCCTTACATCATTTTTAGTGTCTGCATCATATTCCACTGTAGTGAGGTACCAATATCCCATTTTGGATTTTCAGTTAATCTTATTTTTGATATTATAAATATTCATCATATAGCAAATCTTAGTAAATACTTTCAATTACTTCCTTAGAATAAATTCTAGAATAAAATTGTTGGATCAAAGGTTACATGTATTTCAAGATTTTTAAAACATTTTAGCAACTATATTACATTATGAGTTACTATACATATTTCCCAAAGGTTATAATTGTTTATGCTAATGATAGTGGTATATGAGAGGACTCAGGGCAGATTTTATTTTCTTAAATGGCTTCAACGGTAACTTCCACCTCACAGAATTTTCCAGAACTCTGTCACGCACCTCCCTTGCAAATGGTGGAGCCCAGGACACCTGCCCTTGAGCCTGTGCAGGCCACTGTATGTACCTCAGCCAACAGAGCGGCCCATGCAATCTGTGCGACTTCTCAGGCTAGCACATAAAAATGCCACCCACTTCCATCTTGTCCTCTCTGGATGCTGACTTGGAGCCCAGCCACCTAGCTGTGCAGAAGCCAGAGCAGCCCCCAAGAAGACCTACGTGGACAGACACAGAGGCTGCTGCCTACAGCAGCAGGGCCCACTTGCGAGGTGACCCCCACCCATATACACTGCATGGAGCAAGGATGGCTGTCCTCTGCCAAGCATTTATTATAGGTTCATGAGCAAGATGCAGGACCATTGTTTCAAGCCACTAAGGCTTGGCATGGCTACTACTCTGAAGGAAGTGACCAAACCACTTCATCTCCCCCACTGTCGCTGACCCTGTGTATTGGTACTCTATCTGCCAATAGGCTATACAAAAAGAGCAAGTTTCATTTGTTCTTGATATTTGGCCCATTACTTTCAGGCTTTTTGATTTACAAAAGAACTTTAGGATCCTTTAATTCTCTTCATCTTCATTGTCACTTTTTTGCTTTCAAAAGACATAGCTTATGAAAGGGAAATTAAAAATACATTTAAGTCAGAACTGGCATACCTGCACTTATAGAGGCTGGAACATAAATGCCCCTCCACTTCTGTTCCCTGACCCTTCCCTAGCTCTAACTCTAGCCCTGTGTTAGATCCATCTCTGTAGGCAAGCCATGGCTTATAGTTTGTTGTGTATATTTTCTCAGACTTTCTCTAGATATGTTAACTTACAGATATATACAGATGCCCTTCTTGAACATTTCCAGCTCAATGCATGCAAACATAGCTTATTCTTTACATGGTGTATCATGCAAGCAGTATCTGTCATATTTACAGCATGTATTTTGCCAGTTACTAACTATGTAGCGTATTTTGTTAAATTCATTTATTTAATTAGTTAATTTATTTTTTTGCAGAACCGGGGATTAAACTCAGGACCTTACACTTACCAGGCAGGCTCTTGTGCCCCTGAGCTATCTCCCTGGCCCCTATTTTGTTAAATTTAAACTTATTTCTAAAAAAATGTTATCAAATAGATGGAATTTTCATCTTAAATTTCTGCTGCTTTTCTGCATTTTAAACTGAAGCGAGGACTCAGATAATAAAATGGTATGTATACACTTCAAAAAGCTACGATTTTGAAAGTTTTCACCATAAAAAATATTGGTATGTTTAACCAGACTTAAATACTACACTGTGGATACATTGTGACAATTCACATTTACCTTATTAATATGTACAATTTTTGTTTCTATGTATGTGAAAAATAAATGTTTAAAAAGCTAAAACAAAAAGTCTTGCACAGTATACAACTTTATTTTCCCATCTTAATTTTTTTTTCATGAGTCAATTACTGAGATGTTTTGGTATAAAACTGGACTTGTGTTGGGGTTTTCCCTTCAAGAACATTCTCAGCATCACTGTCTATAGAACTCCTCCTTCTCTGAGTTAGAACTCTGGGTCTATAAGAACCTGGAGTGTGGTGAGGCACACCCAAATCTCAGCAGTCTGAGAGGCAGAGGCAGGAAGCTTGCAAGTTCAAGCCCAGCACTGGCAATTTAACAACTTATCAAGAACTTGTCTCAAAAAGTTTGTTTAGAAAGGGCTGGAGGGGGGGGGAGGGCTGGGGAGATACCTTAGCGGAACAGGTGCCTCCCTGGCAAGCTCGAGGTTGAGTTTGATTCCTGGTACAAAAAAAAAGATATGGCTGGGGATGTATCTTAGTGTGAAGTTCTCCAATGAATCCTTCCCCAGTACTGCAACAACAAAACCTCCAGATTTTTGAGAATTTGGTAGGATGTTGCACTGTGAGCAGATTCAAGCTAGGTGAGATTTTTTCAGTCCTTTCCAACTATGATCTCCTCTGTGGTACGCTGGCTCCAGCCAGACCCTGGTGACAGGCAAGTCTTTCCACAGCAGTGCTGGAGGAAGGAGGTTGCGCAGGCAGCGCCTGAGGTCCTCTTTCCTCTGGAAGGGCCTGGCAAGCCCAGGGAAAGGCTCTTTGTTCTCAATACAGAGATGAGCGACTCTTGCTTGCCAAAGAGGCGCCTGGACGTCACCAGCACTGCCAGGTGGGCTTCTTCCTAGACACTCTTCATCCTTCCCTAATTCCCCACAGCTCTGTGCCCTCACACTAGCAGAGAACCCCACCTGTTCCCATGACATCCAGCTTCTTTTCTGGGACCCATGCCTACACTCACTGCACAGGCCAGCAGTGAAGGCTACAGTGAAAAGGCTGGTGAGGGTGCCAGAGGCGAGCATCAGCCCGTGCAACCCCATGGCCTGGCCACCAGTGCACCCACTTCTTGGGCTGTGCTCCTCCAGGAAGAAGCCCCATCCTCCACAGACTACTGAGACCCTAAGGGACTGCGCCTGTGTGTGGTATTGGTGATTGACCCCAGGATACTGACCTATATCCTCAGCTCTTTTTTATCTTCTCTTGAGAGAAGGTCTCCCTAAGTCACTAAGTTGCCCGGACTAGGCTCAAATTTGCAATCCCCCTGCCTCAGCCTCCCAGAGAACTAGATCACACTGCTGAGGCCAGTCAGGACTCAGGCCCAGAGAAGGACTCGGAAGGGCGGTGCTTTCCCTCTTGGGCATGAATGACCCACAGGGCAGCCAGGTAAGGGCAAAGGCAAGGCTAGCTGGATGTGCAGAAGCTTCTCCTGGGCAGTGGCCCACAGGCAAGCACAAGAAGGCGAGGGAGACAGGTTCCATTTTCCTCTCAGGGTTTGGCTTAGCTCTTATAGCTGGGGTAGGAATCCCGATGTCCTGCTCACACAGCAGCCTCTCCACGAGGCAGGCAGCGCAGTGGAGGGGAGGGCCAAGAGGCTGGTGTGGGGTGGAGGCGCCAGGAGGGGTTCAGGGGAGCCTCTGGAGGAGCTAGACAGTGTTGGGCTGGGGAGGCCAAGGGGCACTCTGCACCCAGCTGTCACCCTCCCAGTGTCCTGCAGTCCTATCAGGATGCCCTCTACACAGGCTGTGGGTTCCTTCAACCTGGAGTCCTCACCCACCCACCCACCCACGCACAAGGAAGGTACTGGCCGGATGGCCCACCCCACTGCTCCCTCCCCACTGAGCTGACAATGAATACCTCACAGAAACCACAGGAAGAGGCATGGCATCCAGGGAGGGTGAGCAAGCTAAGCCTGCAGCCTATTTCACAGATGAGGAAGTTGAGGCGAGAGAATTAATTTCCCCAAGGTCATGCTAGATTGACTAGTGATCCCTCCTTCAACTTCTAGGGACCCTAGCCTTCCAGGGGCCTGAGACAGGACACCTGGGTCTCTGTGCAGGGAACAGGGCAATACCTAGAGTAGGAGGATTTCCTGGAGGGCAGCCCCACTCCCTGCCACTGACACAAAAGACAACTCCAAAACCTATCCCATGCGGTCTTCAGGGTACCAATCAACTGATTCCGTCTTGAAAATCAAACGTCACCACTCAAGGGAAACAGGGCTGGCACCCTTATTTAGCCCCAAGACCATCACATGAAGCCTCGGAGATAATCCTGTAACTGCTCCAAATGGAGAACATGAAATAGAGCAATGTGTATAAAAGCAGGCAGAGAAATCAAGGCTCCAGGGTTGGGGAGTGGGTCTGGGTTCAAGTCTTAGACCTACCACTTGTCATTTGTGAGAACGAAGACAAATGTATTTATTTTGGTGAGGGTAAAGAACAGACTACACGTTAATATCTTTAAGCTTGAATTCTTCATCTGGGGTTGTTGGAAGATTAAACAAGTTAAATGAGTACCAAGATTACCAATGGTAGTTACTGGTTCTGCAGCAGCATAAGCATTTCTAAGATCAAATCCAAGGCTCAAAAGCCCACCAGTGAGCTCTACACCACACCTGTCAGTGGGTGGGGCAGCGGAGGTGTTTCCACTCAGTGCCTCAGTCGAGCCGTAACAGCAGCATGTGCTGGGGTGGCTTAGTGCTTAGAGGAAGAGCTCCAGGGACCCCTTCACAGGATATGCTGTAGGAATAGCACCCCCAGCCCCAGTGCGGCCCCTTGGGTCTGTATGTGATGATAGAGCAATCTATTTACCCAGCACGGCAGCACATCAGGGAGCTAGGCAGTTTGTCTCCACTGACCATGGGACTTCAGTACGCAGAGCAGCTTGTCTGAAGTCACACGGGTAATACGTGCTGAAAGCAGAGCTCAAAGCCAGACGTAGGCTTTGAGTCCATTCTCTTCCAGGGCTGGCCTGGACTGTCCCACAGAGCCCAGCCTGAAAAGCTCCCTCCTGAATGCTACACTGGGCTCTCCGACCCCAAGGCAAGGCTGCTGCAGAACAGCCAGGCCAAAGGTGGGCTACCCCTCTTGGGCCCAGAATGTGCAGAATCCCTTAGGGTGTGGCCCCTCCTTGGCTGCACACAGCCTGGAAGCCTCAGCCTCTACTTCTTGCACCTTCCCATCCTGGGCTTGGGGGTGGTAAGAGGGGGAAGGAGTCCCCAACATCCTCCATTTACCATAATCTGCGATTTCTTCTCATTCTCACTTGTCTTCTCTAGAATGTAAGCTATAGAATAGAAGGGACTGTGCCTCCTCTATCCTACTCCCAGCCTGTAGCCCAACGTAGCACTGAGGAAATCTTTAACACTTAAGTGAAACCTTTGGCTTAGATGTGTGTGTGTTTACATTCTTTGTTGCAATGGGCATGCACTTTGTCCTCTAATACATCCTCTCCCTTAGTTTTCTCACTAACACCCATCCACCTTTCAGGCCCAGTTTGGTTTTCACCTCCTTCAAGAAATCATTCCTGAACCCTCAGGAGGTGGCCTGCTGGACAAAGGTGAGATTCTCTGTTGGAACTTAGAGAAAGAAGACTTTAATTTACACCTCAGGGACACAGAAAAACAAACCTAGAAAGTTGTGTGAGACATAGCACACCCCAGCTCTGGCCTAGCAGCCTGGAGTGGGGAGGGGACCAGCTGTGGGCAGCCTGGCTTATCAGAAGTGTGGACAAGACCCCTGGGGAAATCAAGGTGAAAGGCAGGGGTCCTGCTGAGGAGGCCCACTGGCCTATCAATCAGAGCAGCTGGGACCAGCACTGGAAAGGCTGATGAGGAGGGAGGCCCACACCAGAGCTGGGTCCCCAGCAAGGTTCCCGTTGTCTCAGGCCACAGAGCCTCAAGACGCAGCAAGGAGACTCAGCACCAAAATGGCTGGGTTTGGTTTGGGAAAATGTATTCACTAAAGCTGTAGGGCTTGCTCTCAGAAACCCTCTGCACTTGACGTTGTGTGAGGAACCAGGGTGTTGGAGCAGGAACCTCCCTCAGTGGTCTTGGCCTGGTGGGCACTGAGCTTGCCAAAGTGCTGGCCAGTCAGCCTCTGCCCACACGACGAGGGAGGGAGGCAGGGAGGGAGCAGGCAGGTCTCAGGAAGTGTCTAGGGCTGGGCAATGGAAGAGGTCACAGGGAGAGGTCAAAGAACACATGCAGGAGGAAGGGAAGGGGCCTGCCTGCCCATCCTCCCCCATCACCGCTGCCCCACGCAGGGGTTGTCCTTGGCAGCCCACCTGCTGCACCCAGTGCCCAGGCTGTCTGAGCTGAGTGAAGATGTCAGAGAAAATCCAAAGCGGATTGAGGTTCCTGCTCCCCTTAATGAGGTTCATTATCAGCTGCTCTGATCCTTGTAAAACCCAGCAGACTGGATTAGGGGCAAGCTCCCTAATCCCCACTGACTCCTCCCACTGAGCAGCCACAGGCCCCTGACAAACAAGCCTCAACTGAGGGGGAGCTGAGGCCTGAGCTTCCTGGGCAGCACATCAGCAGGCCTGTCTCAGAGCAGCTCCTGAAACTGTGGGTGCTGGGGTGCTGTGGGTGGTAGAGGAGGCACCTTCCCCTCTGCCTGGCACAGAAGTGTGTGCTGGCTGGACGCTGGTGGGGCTGGATGCTGCACATTCTGTCCAGACATAGATCTCGGTGTCCCAAGAGCAAGGTAAAGAACACACGGTGCCTGCGTTAATAAAAATAATTTATTCTACTCCCCTCCCAAGTGGTGGGGTAGAATGAGAAGCAAGCACATGTATAGCATTGTCCTCCCTTCTGGTCCACCAGAAGATGGAACCGAGAGAGGACATTGTTCCCAACCCAACACCCTCCACAGCCAAAGGTTAGTGCTGATTTTGGCAACTAAAACAAAGGACAAAAGACTCAGCTCAGGGAGAGGTACAGCTTACTGAGAAGTCAAAGCATATCCTTCCTCATGTCTTTTTTATGACCTCTCATGGCTAAGCCCAGAGCCATGGCCCTGTAGATCCCCGCATCCTTCCTCATACCCCACCACATCAGCACCCAGCAAGCAAACCATGCATCCCACAGCCAGCAACTGCCACCCGCCCCACTGGGCAAGTCCACACCCACCCCAACCTTTCTTCTTGTAGCAGAAACCCTGGTTCAGGAGACCACCTGACTTCCAAAAACCCACCCTGACCCCAAGCCAAACTCCACAAAGGTCTGAGGAGCTGGAGGCTGGGCGAGCCAGAATTGGTCAGAGGTAGCCCTTTCTTTTCAGGTGCAAAGCCCTCTTCATGTCCAGAAGGAAGAGTGGATGAGACGCCTTGGAAACTGTGCTCGTTTGCCCCAATTTAGGGCTAAGGCCAAGCGGGAGATTGAGGCTTCATCGAGAATGGGACATGGCTTCAAAAAGCTGAAAAACAGGAATTTGGTGCTGAAAGGCCAGAGCCTGTTCCTTCCTAAGCCCCTGCCCAAGGCTGCCCTCCCTTGCTGGTCAGCTGAGCATGAACCAGGCTCTTGTCTCCTGTCTGTGCAAGTCGCCTTCTCAGCAGACAGGGGCTTCACTGGAGCAGCGGACTCTCCTGGACTTCCCACCCTCCTGGGCTGGACAGGGAGGCAGGGAAGGCAAGGGAGCAAAGGACACGCACAGAACACAGCCTCCCTGCCAATCGAAAGGTTCAGGCTGTAAGGTGACCCACACGGCACTTCAGGACCCTCATTCTGGCCTGGAAGTAGATATACATTGCCAGCAAGCCCATGAAGGACAGGGAGTACAGTCCCACACAGAGGCTGATATCCAGGTGGGAAAAGTCCCTTCCCAGTCCCTGCAACCACCGGCCCTGGCCTCGCACAGCTTGGGCTTTTGGCTCTCTCTCAGGGACACTGGCCAGCTGCTTGGAGCTGCGGATCCCTTGCCTCAGTTCTGAGAGGCTGCGGAGGTGGCTCTCCTCTGCCCAGGACTGAGCCAGCACCACAAGCCCCGCATCCCGCCTGCTCAAGTGCTGCTGCCCCTGGGGCGGCACAAGCACAGCACTTCGGGGCCCGGCCATGTACTCAGGAAGCTTCACTAAGAAGCTTGGCACAGGTCTGCTGAGCTGGAGGCCAGTGTGCAGCACCTTGGGGCTACTTGCCTCAGGTCTCTCTGCTGGTATATTTGGCTCAGCGGTGCTTCCAGGGGACTCTGTGACACTGGGCCACTCAGAGGCCAGCGTTGAGTTTCTGGTCACCAATCCCAGAGCTCCCACCCCCAGGGCTGGGGTAGCTGTCAAACTGTGCATACTGCTCCTCCTGGAGGCTGGTCTGGCTGGAGGGGAGTGCAGGACGATGTTTGTTGGGGAGAAATGGGCCTTGAGGAAGTGAAGAGTGGCGCCCACATCCCATACAGGCGCTCCGCTGAGTTCATTGTGGCAGGCAGAGCAGAGGTCACGGGGTGGCCACTGCACCTTGGGAAACCGTGGATCCTCACTGGGAGCACCTGGGGAGAAAAGCACACACTGGCTGGGACACGCTGGCTGGCTGAGAGCTCACCTTCACTCCTCCACTCACTTGCAGAAGGATGCACATCCCTTCCCAAGGAGGAGCTTAAGAGATATGTGTGCAGGGTCTGGCCTGCAATGGAGGCTCAGTCCATAGCCCCTCTCTGTGAGAGGGTACGCCCACCCTGCCACCACACCTGCAGTTCTAGCTACTTCCTAGTGCAACCAGGCTCACTGTCCCTTTTTGTTGGCTCTAATGCCAGTTTATAGCTCAGATCAGAAATGGAAAAGGGCAAGAAGACTCAGAACCTGTTTTGTACTCTGGTTTGTATTTTTTTTAAAAAACATTATTTATGTACTTATTCATTTGGTACAGGGTCTTGGTACACAGCTTGGACTCATAGTGATCCTCCTGCCTCAGCTACCACAGTGCTGGGATTACAGGCATGTGCCACCATGCCCAGACTCAGTGGCTGGCATGGCTCAGGGCTGGCATGGCATGCAGTACCAGGGACTGTATCTGGGTCTTTGCCCTGGCCAGGCAGATGCTTAGACAGCGGAGCTCTCTCTCCTAGCCATCTGGCTGGTCTTTAGTGCTTTTGTTTTTTTGTACTTCTTTGAATGTTATAATCCTTTTTCTAATTAAAAGGAGGATTTTTTGTTTGTTTGTTTGTTCTTAAGACAAACACTTGTGAGAATTTCCCAAGTCCTTCTCTTTACTTACAGAAGGCAGTGTGTAAGGGCACTGGGGAACATGGTAGGGGAAGGCTGGAAATGCCGTGTTACATTCAGAGCTGCACTGGCTGCAGGCTGCTGGCGCAGCACTGTCCAGGAAATGTTAGCCCATCCTTCTATAGGAAGGATCTTTCCTCAAAAATTTAATGAAGGAAAAAGTTGTTGATCACTGTGAAACTGCAGCAGCAACAACAAGAGATGAGAACATCACTATGGTTATTGAGGTGGCAAAAAGCAAATTCCAAAGCACTAGTGAGTAGTCATAATGATCAGGCCTTGCAAAGTGAGTGCTCAGTTTGTTACGTGGTGAGTATTAGTTATTAGGAGTCCCCAACTCCCGGTGCACAGGGGCAGCTGGGAGCCTGCAAGATCATGAGGATGGAGAGGTAGAGAATTTGGGGAGGATGAGTAAGCTGACACTGGCAGCCTCCTTTTCAAAGTCTACCAGAGGCCCCAGGAGAGCACTGACCAAGTGCAGGCACCACAACAGCACCCACTGCGGCTTTCAGCAACTTTAATCTGCTCCACCCCTAGCTTCCACTCCTGGGAGAGTAGTCGTGGCCCCACAGACAAAGGGGCCTGTCCACAGATGGCTCCTCCCCACCCACCTTCCTGGGAGCCCACTGCTTTTGCCTGGAGGACCCACCACACTACTGTGAGTAGGGAAAGGAAAAACACTGCAAGTGTCATAAATGAGGAAAACTCAGAACACAAGGAGACTCCTTATAAGAACTAGCCCCTGGTACTTCTAGAGCAGTGATGGCGAACCCTGTAGAGCTTTTTGCGATAACAGCCCACTTGGGCATGCATGCTGTAGGTTCACAAGCACTGTTTTAGATTCTCAGTTTTCTCCAGCTCTCTTTGTCATGAGATCCTTCCCTGGGAGCGAAAAACGCTACCTCTCTCCTGTAGTTCAGGTAAGGGGCCAAAAGCTAGTAAGCAGAGCTGAGTGGCAGGAGACTCCGAGAGGCCAGAAAGAGGGGCCCTGGTACAGAGGAAGGAAACAGTGGCCTCTGAGGACCAGGGTCTTATGGAGTACCACCCTTGGTTCTCTTACCTAGAAGATGTGTCTGACAACACTGCATTGATTACCAGGCCTGTCAGAGAGTGTGCTGAGAGCACACGTATTACTGAGGGGATGGCGAATGTCACCCACCTTTGGTCTAAGACCCCAAAGTACCCTCTCCCATCCTAGATGGCCCTTCCTTACCTGCAAGGCGAGCATTGACCTTGTTGTGGCTCGTCCAGAGCCAGAGAACTGCATCATCTGGACTTCTCACCCGGTGCATGGAGCCAGCAGCCATCTGTTCAAAATGGTCAGCACAGTCACGGCAGCCAAAAAAGAAGCGGACATAGTTCCGGATGGCCTGGAGGACCTCCTGGCCACTGGCTACGGGAAGAGAGGCCACATTCAGGAGCGTTAGGCTGTCTGCCCCTGGCATTCCCTCCAGAGGCTGTCCGTCCTGCCCAGTTTTGCTATGGGTATCCATGAACAGCTGCCTACGTGATAAGGAAACTAGGGCCTCCCTGTCTGCTTCTCCCCCTCCAGGGCCCACTTTATTTTTTTGAGCTAGGGTCTTACTATGTAGTTTAGGCTGGCCTTGAGTTCACAGTGATTTTTGTGCCTCTGTCTCCTGAGTGCCAGGATTACAGGTATGTGCTACTAGGGAGTAGGGGCTACTTTGAAGATGGCTCTATTTCCTCCAAAACCACTTAGACCCTAGTTCTCCTTGGCTAGCTATCCAGGCTCTCATCATTATAATCTCCAGCAGCATACCAGGCTCTGTGACATGGCTGGAGTCACCACGGAGCACCTTTCTCCTCCCTGTGCATCCACTAAACTGTCTCTATCCCCTCCCCCTTCTCCTTCTGCCCCCCTGGAAGTCCGGATGCCTGTGGATGACTGGTTTCAGATCCCTGTGTCCTGTTAACCCACCTCCTTGCTGCTCAAGTTGTTCTTCCTCCCCAATATGCCATACTCACTTCTGTACTCTGTAAGTCTCAGGGTCACTGGTGGCCACCAAACTCTCCTTACTGGTACACAATGCTCCCCTCCTCCCACTACCCCACTAAAAGCCAAACTCCTGCTCACCCTTCCATCCACCAGGACTTTAACACGCCGCCCTTCATAGCATTTACCACCCATCTATGCCATCCCTCTGGCAGTACCAGCGCCCACACCACCTTCCCCTCACCTACCCAGCTTCCTCAGCTTCATCTCTTCTTGCACCCAACCCAGGCCAAGTTGCCACCTGCCCTGCAGCTGTGCTTTTAGCCTTCACCTACCCTATTCTCTCCTCCACTAGAACTAAATATTTTCTTTTCTATATCACTACCTTCTCCCTTAATATGGGATCATTCCAGTTGGTGAAAACAGTAACAAAATCCCTTCTCTGACCATTATTCCCTGCTTCTGCCTGTTTTTTGCAGTATCTTACCTCCTACTCTCTTCTAGATGGATCCAATTAGGCCATTATGTGCCCTCCCCCTCCAAAAAGAAATCAACTCTTGCCAGGGATGTCCTCATCTTGCAGCACCTCCAGCAGCATGCACAGCGCTGACTGCACCCTCCCTACCTCTTCTCAGGCTCACTCACTGGCTCCAGCTCCAAGCAGCTAAACACGACAGGGCCTCAGGCTCAGTGCACAGCACTCTGCTCTACCACCCACTAGGGAGCTCATCCAGTCCTGTGGCCAGCTGTCAGCCATGCACACATAACCCAAGCCCATTCCTTTGGCCTGTACTTCCCTATAGTCTAGAATTCAGCCTCTGTGTTCGGTACCCACTAGGCATACACGTGACAGCTGATTCTGTGCCCCTCTCAGGCCTTCCCATTGCTCAGCACAACAGGACCACCATCCACCCCCTTGGGTCCTACAACAATAAAGGGACCCCCCAAATTACTGTCCCTATTACCCTACATTCTTCTTCTACTCCACCAGCAGGTCCCATTAGCTCTACCCTGGTAATCTTCTTGGCCTGGGTACTCCACCCATCAGCACTCCTGTAATCCATTCAGCCCATGGCTCCCAGACTATTTTCATGGCTTCTTAGTTGACCGCCCTGCCTTTCCACCCTATCTCTACCAAGCAACCATTCTAAAACACTGCTCATTTGTGCCACTCCCTGTGGGATACTCTCCAGTGCTTTTTCTTATAAGCTATAGAATTGGGAAACCCCCATTCCCACCCTAACTGCAAGGTCCCAAGCCCAGAAGCTCACCTCCCTCACTCCCTGGCCCTAGCCATAATGGTTACTTTCTGAACCACAAACACTCCAGACTTGTTATTTGTACCTGCAGATCCATGGCCTGTTTTACTGGCTAAATATGTCCCTCAAAAGTGGTATGCTGAAGTTATAACCCCAAGTAGTTCAGCTTGGCATTGAGTTCACTAAGTTGCCCAGGCTGGCCTCCTTTTTGCCTCAGCCTCCATAGTGCTAGGATCACAGGTATGTGCCACCATGCCCAGCCTGTGTCTTTTTAAAAGTAGACAAAGTAACATGAGATCATTAGAGTAGGTGTTAATCCAGGATGACTCATATCTTCAAAAGGAAATTTAGATACCAATAAGGAAAGGGGAGACAATGTGAAGACACAGGAAGGCAGTCGTCTATTAGCCAAGAAGAAAGGGCTCACATGAAACTAACTTACCATACCCTGATTGTGGACTTCAGTCTCCAGCACTATGAGCCTGTATTGGTAGCCTGAGGCCCCAGCCTGTGGTATCCATCATGGCCACCTGAGTGACTGACAGTCTGGAAGATTCTCATTCTGGATGCTCCACGACTGCTTCCTTCTGTCCATGGGAGTAGCTTCCCATAACACTCTGCTTTATTTTCCTCACAGCCACCATCATTATACCCAAAATATTCTATTTGTGTTTACTGCCTATCTCTTCATTGGAATACTGACCCCTGGAGGCCTCCCAGAGTAACAATCCCCACCTATGGTAGTAGCAGGCGGAGATTCTCTGTAAGTACAGTACTGACAGACTGATCAGCTCCAGCTTTGCATCCGACAGCAGTCCTTCTGGTTCCCTCTACCTCTGGCAGGCTGTTCCTGGCATCCAGGAGCACTTCCTTTCAAGCTGAATTCCTTCCCACCCAACAGCTCCCATCTTGGTTCCCTGAGAATTCTCTTGGCCTTCCCAGCAGCACTGAGCACATGCCCACTTAACACATATATCCTTTCCCTTGGCTCTTGGCCCCAGCACACTACAGGGAACTCTGTCCATCCACCACATACCAGACAGTCCACTGAGAGCGGGAATAGGCACATTCATATCCTGCAAGCTGAATTAGGGTCTGATATAAACCTAGTTCCCCAACTGAATTGGATGCCCACCTGTTCAACGATAGAAGCCAGGGAGTGGCCTCATGCCCCAGTTTCAGTGGTACTGCCACAAAAGCAGGGGACAGGACTGGGTAAATTCTCAAAGTGCTCCACATCCTAACACTGGTTCCATGCTTGTTATGTCAAGCTGCTCATTCAGAGGTCCCAGGATACTGACTCAGCCTGATGGGAAGGGCAGGTAGAGCTGGTACACAATGGGGTGAATAGATCCTGGACTTACCTGGCTCCTGTGAGCCATCAGCACTTTGCTGACTTGCCTGAACAGTCAGTGAGTGGAAGAGGAGCCACAGGGAGCAGGGAAAGCCCCGGAAGTGCGGCTCGCTCCCCTGGCAGCCAACCCAGTTCACCTTCTTGGGAAGAACAGCATCCTAAGGGACACATATGAGTGTGAGTTCACAGTGCAAAAAACAAAAAACAAACAAACATTGGCAAGTGGAAATGAAGAGAAGCTTCTAGTAGAGTCAAATGACGACACATAGTCCCGTGACAAATGAGGTCCTCTGTCACCCCAAACGTGGCACTTTTCTTCTACTTGTTCCAAACCAAGGATCAGCACATCTGAAAACCTCAAGGAAAATCTTTTTCTTCTTGGTATGGAGAACCAAACTCAGGGCCTTGTGCTTGCCAGTCAGGTGCTGTGCTGCTGTGCTACACCCCCAGTGTCTGAAAGCCTCTGGAACAGACCAAGTTATGCACTTTTTCTACCTCAACAATTTCATCTATGAAACAAAGGACTGATCTTCAAGCTCAGACATTCTCCAAATCCACAGGCTTTGTAAACACGCTGGCTGCAGTGGCCTACTTCCCCAAAGAGTGGCATGGGCAGGGGCCCTGAGAGAAGCCCTGAGAGGAGCCCTGGAGAGGGCCACGACGAGGAGTGCAGCAGAGAGTGGTAGTTAAAAGCTCTTGTGTCTCACAGTTGTTTAACTTGCTTATAGTACTGAGGATTGAATAAAGGAGTTTATCCTAGGCAAGTGCTCTGTCACTGAGCTACATGCTCACCGCTTATCACTGGTTTTTATTCATAGCCCAGCCACTTGTTAGCACTGCGAGACCTCAGACAGTTATTTAAAATCTCTTAACTTCTCTTCTTTAGTCTGCTAAATGGGGATATCTACCTTCCAACAAGGTAATTTATGAGGATTAAATAAATTATGCATGAGGAACTCAGTACACAGTAGTTTGTTTTTTAACAGAAGCATCCAACCAAGATTGTTGAAGTCTTCCCGAAACCAAACTGGTTAAGAGACTGGAGATTACAGTGTGTGTGTCTTTTCTAGTCCCATGAATATCAAAGATGGGGAGATATTCATTTGCCTCCCAGACTCACCTCCTTCCTGATGTCCAGGGCAGTTTTAAAGAAACTGTAAGGAATTTTCTTTCTCTGCTGCCTCTTAAGCCAGTCATTTGTGGAGTGCAGGAAGTTCTGGACCAAGGGCTGGCCAGGAAAGTACTGTGGAGGGAAAAATGTGGAGGCTGGAGAGTGAAAAGCAATTTTGTCAAGTTTTATTATTTTCAGAGGGTAGGGAGTTGTGCAGAAGTGGGCGAAGGTAGGTTTTCTAGAACATTCTAAAATATTCTATGTAAGGCATAAGTATGGGATGATCCCTTACAACCTTTGCTCTCGACCAGCCATGTGAGCTACAGGAAGGGGTACAGCAGGAGAGCTCCTAAGTGGCCCAGAAGGTCTCTTCCCTCAAGGCTCAGGCTCTTATTCTGATCCCTATGATTTGTAACATAATGGGGAGGAAAGCTTGATCCCTGTGAAACTTCCCAGGGCTGATGAGCGTACTGTTCACGCTTTCTTCAGATGGCTTCCGGTGAGGCGGCTGACTGGCTGCAATAAGCAGTAAAAGATCTTTCACTTTATTCCATCTTTCACCTGGCTACCAGGTGGGACAGGCCAGCCCAAGGGCTTAGAGCCGAGATCCAAATCCTGATGGCAATTCCCAGTAGTCTCTGAGGAACGTGAAAATCTGCTCTGACAATAAAATCTACTCAAATTTGAACAGTATCAGCACTTTGAAACCACAAGGATCCCAGGGAGGAGGGTATATGCTCCTGCACATACGTGCATGGTGGGTGGGGAGGTAGAAAGAGGCAGCAGTAGAGCAGGTCAGATGAACCCAAAACCAACCCAGAGAGCAGAGCAGATGCAGAGGACACTGG
Organism: Capromys pilorides; assembly: GCA_004027915.1. Classification (NCBI taxonomy): domain Eukaryota; kingdom Metazoa; phylum Chordata; class Mammalia; order Rodentia; family Capromyidae; genus Capromys; species Capromys pilorides. The sequence goes on from PVKN010002943.1 coordinate 33,790, forward strand.
CTCTGAGAAACTTGTGGAGAAAAAAAGAAAAAGAAAAATTCAAGAAAAGAAGGATCTTAGAAATAGGACTAAATAATCAGGGGGGAAAAATGCTAGCAGATCCATTCCTGAGAAAGCCATGAAATGCTCCCATGAAACCTCAGATGCTGGACACCTCCCGCTAGAGTGAGAAGGGGCCAGAAGGGATGCAGCTTCAGTGAGCCTCGACTCACACACAGATTTAAAGCCTAAAGTCAGCAGTCTGACCTCTGCCTGGCATCCCAACTTGGCCAGTATCGGATGGACGTTTTAAAGGACTACGGGGAGTAGGAAACCTTAGAGAACACATGCCACCCAGTGGCCAGTCTGTCAGCTGCTAAAGTGAGGGAGCAGAGCAGAGAGCAGGCAGGGCAGGACGCTGCAGTGAGCGTTTCTGTGCAGGAGCACCAGATGTTTAGAGCGGGGCTGGAAGAGATGTGAGTGCAAAACCCCCTGGGCAAAGTGGTTCATCTCTCTGGACTACCGCTTCACCTATAAAATGGAGTGTGTCCTGGTAGCCACCCAAGATCTTTAAGAGAAATAAACGTAAAAATACACAGCCACTGTACAGAGCCTGCCAGCCTGTCAGAACTCAAGCAAAGGAGCTGCTTCTTTTGTTCTTATTTAGGAAGCAGCTACTTGAGCATGGCAAGGCCAGAACACTGCAGTCTCCAGGCAGATATGCAGGCAAAAGTCAAACAGGAGCTCAATGCCCCTTGGCCCACCCTGTCCTCTCAGCCTGGCTGCTGACAAGAAGGCCTCACTCCTCTCAGTCATCTTCACGCATGGACTACAAGCAGCAATGGAGCAGGCACATCGTAAGGCGCTGCTGAAGCCTCTAATTGACTCTGGCACTTTCACTCTGATGGCAACAGAGGCCACACTCAAAACCAGCTTTGTGTACAGCTGAGAGATGCGAGCAGCATACAGGAAACCATTGCCTCCAGATGTTTCCTAGCAACGGGCTAGACATACTGGGCTAGACTTCTTATCGCTTGAGGTCTGCTAGGAGAATATGCTAAGGGCGGGTGGATGCTACACAGAAGTGCCATAAGGTTTTCTTTTCTTTTGGTGGGACTAGGGTTTGAACTCATGACTATGCACTTGCCAGGCAGGCACTTGTGCCACGGAGCTATCTCCCTGGCCCCTGAGGTTTTCTTCTTGGGTACCCAGCTGTCCACCTTGGGACTCAGTACTGCTGGAAATAAGCAGCTCTCATTCTTCAGTGGACCAACAAGAGGGACTGAAGGCTGCCATGTCTTAGGCTACAATACCCTTCACAGAATCCTCTCCATGTACTCCAGGGACCAGGAAGGCAAGGACTAGTGAAGTGGAGAAAGGGCATAGATGTCCTGAGGGGCGCACAGGGGCCCAAGGACAGCCACAGATCAGGCTGAGGGGGGCCGCAGTCAGCCCTAAAGGAGACTGGTGCCTGCATGTGACTTAGCAGCCTTCAGCCACCTAGGTTTAAGCAGAGCAGCACCGGCAGTGGATTTGGAACCAGAGATGTGGCAAAGAAGAGAATTAGATGCTGAATAGATAATAGGTCCTCACAAGCAGGCGTTCTACTCCATGAAGCAGACACCTTCTCAGGAAGCCATATAAGGAATATGGCGGCAGGGCTAGGGCAAGGGACCTGGTCATACTGGGTGGGGAGGACAGGGGCTTCAGGAAAGCATCCTCTTCACTATGACATTCCAGGGATCCTGTTTCCCAGTGACCATGGCCAGGAGCAGGAGATATTCTAAGACTCAAAAGAGAAGACTCAAGCAGGCAAGTGGCATGACAGTCAGAAATAGCTGTCACAGCTCTGGCCTGTGTCCCATTCACATGCTGCACACACGTTTCCAGTACTACAGGGCTGCTATGGAGTAGGACTGACCAGAGGGCAGCAGCCACAATGGACTGGAAGGCTGCCATGCTGAGGTTCAGGTATATCGCCAGCTCCTGAGGGGAGGGGTGGGCACGGAATGTGGTTTATACACATACACACTATCACATGGGAACTGCAGGGATGAGGGGAGTCACGGCTTTGCTCACCTTGGCCAACACTGCCACAAACTTTTTCAGGGCCGCCAGGCGCTGCCCTTCCAGGACTGAGAACTTGCCCACTTCTACCCGCAGGATATAGTGCAGTGCAGATTCTAGGTCAGCCATGTAGATCTTGGAGCTGAGAACCCACAGGAAGGCAGAAAATCAGGGGCATTAGCCACTAGGCAGGGGCTAGGGAAGAACCCTCTGGACTGAAGAGATAGAAAAGGAAGGGCATTGCTGATGGCACAGAACCATCCAAGTTAGCACTGTCTCTGCTACTAATTCAGAGTGACCTTGAGTAAATAACTTAACTTCTATGAGTCTCACTTCCTGTACAATAGGAAGGACAACATGTTGCTCATTGGTAGATTATCTGATGGATCAAGTACACAATGTGGCAAGAGGTAGTTCCTCCTTTCTAGCCCCAGACCCAGCTGCCCCTGAGACTCACTAATGAGGCCCATATCGAGGCTGAGCTTTATTCTTTCTCCTGAGCAAAATCTCCCTGGAGCAGAAAAACAGACCAATAGGACACCAAATCCTAAAAAAGCAGGCCTGCCATGAAAGGCTGGAGGTGTAGCTACCCCCCAAGGCTGGGCTGGAGCACTGGAAGGGCAGGCTGGGCAGCAGGCTTTGCAGCTCCTTCATGGCTGCCAGGCCTTGGAGTTCATCACACACTGGGGAGAAGCTTGGAGATCCAGCAGGCTACACCACTCCACACCTACCATGCTCCCTTGGAGTCTGGCTCAGGGCTAAGAGAAGAGCCCTGACTGTTCTCTACCCACCTGGAGACCTGCCTCTGGCCTGAGCTTGAGGGTGAGCTAGTTCTGTGAACTTGGGCAACTCAATCTACCTCCGTAGGACCCAGGTCCCTCATCTATAAAAGAAATAAACTGATCTAGCAAATCTATCTCCTGAAGGGAGACAGAGCCAGCGATGCCAAAGTCAGGCCAGCACAGTCACTACTTGTGCTCTACCCTCAAGGCAGTGTCCCCTCTGTACTCCACTGTAGTGTCCTTGGGCCACAGTTTACCTCTCCATTTTCATGTGCCTCTTTTTTTATATGCATTTAGTACAAGGTCTCACTATGTAGATTGGACTCATAGTGATTCTCTTGCTTTCAGGCTCTCAAGTGCTGGGAACACAGGCATGTGTCACCATACCCAGTCTCTCTCATGTGCCTCTTGAAGAAGCAGCTTCATGACCAAATACGCAACATGGGGAATATGGGCACCGGATAGTATGCCTTCTATTTCAAAGGGGAACATGATGTGCTCTTCAGGACTCCCCATATTCAACACGGGCCCTGGTAGCAGATACCCAAGAAGCCACCAGTTAACTATAGTCCTCCCTGTGCATAGCTAGCAGTCAGGGCACCCCAAAGGTCAAGGCCAGCCTTTGGGATCAGGTGGCAGTCTAGGCTATGAATAGCAGGTCCTACAGCCATAATAGGAACAGGATGAGTAAGACATGAGTGGAGGAGGTGTGGGTTGTGGGAACGCTGTAGGTGGGGAGCTGGGGTGGCCTTACCGATCTGCAAATTTCCACACCGTAGGTACTATCTTGTCAGGAGTGGTTGGTACAGCTGTGGTCGGAGTAGCCTCCCTGGTGAGCCCAGAGAGCCTCTGCAGGTAGGCAGTGTAGAAAGACCTGGACTCCATCAGCCTGTGAAGGAAGAGAGCACAGGATAAACAGTAGGTAGAAAGGACAAATCCTAGGGCTAACCAATGTCAGCAGAGGAAGAAGGGTGGCTTCCAAAAAGGGTTAGTAAGAAACATCTGAACTTACTTCCATCTGACCCTTGGTGAGGTCAAAATTAGGTTATCAAGGCCTCATTTGCCCCCTCTATCCACTGCACACACTGTGGAAACCTCTTTGACATCAGCATTTTATATATTCTTCCCACTTGCAATAGCAGCTTGACCCAAGAATCCTGAAAACTACTCTGGGACTCCAGGCAGGGCCAGAGTTAGAACAAGCTGGGGACAAAGTGCTTGAAGGGCAGGTAGCCCCTGTAGGTCAGCATTGTATCCATGCAGAACCACAGCTTAGCAGAGTACCTGCCAACGTGCAAAAAACCTTAGGCTGGATCCCGAGCACTGCCAAAAAATAAAAAAATAAAAAATCTGCCCATGGACAAGGCTAGCCATCTTTGGCTCCCTATCTCGGACTGAAGTTTCAAAAGGGACTGACCTCAAGGCACCTGCTCACTCACAAGCACCATGAGATGACATTAATTTCCAAGTCAAAGGAGTTTGATATGTGAATTGTAACAAAACAGCACTAGCAACAAAGAACCAAGACTTTTCAAACCCCTTTGATTTCTCTCTTCTGATACAACTGAGTCCTCAAAGGCAAGAACTGTCTCCTGAACACACAGTCCTCTCACTCACCAGGGTCAGGCCACCAGGAGGCGGGGATGCCGAACCCAGCAGCAGTGTGGTGGGATGCCCCTGGGGAGCTGGCATCAGGAAGCATTGCTTTCCACTCTGCTGTCCTGGCCCAGTGTTTATCGATGAGCAGATGGCTGGGGAGCAGCATCGTCACAAACAATTTTCTCCTCCACCAACTCCAAGTGAGGAAACAATGCCTCCTCTCCCGAAAAGGACTGGTACTTTCTGCCCCAGCAGCCAGGATGCTTCCTGACTTTCTGACAGGTCTGCCCAACACTGCCTGACAACATGGGTCAGGGCAAGGGCAAGGGCAAGGGGCTACCTTTCCCAGCCTCAGCACAGGAAGGCAATGATGCTCTGAGGATCAGCTCATTGGGCACCTCAAGCAAGTTTTGATCTCCCTGGCCCTTGAGCTCTACCAGGCAAGGCCAAGCGGACATCAATCATCTGCCATGGAGGGCACTGAGGTACCATCTGGCACCATTTAGAGGGCCATTCAGCAGCAGGAGCCTGACAGAGGGGCTAAGGCTGGCCTGATTGTTTTCTCTCACATTTTGCAACAGGCTATTGTCTGTCTCCTAATGAACTTTTCTGCAATTAGAAAATCAAAGGGAGGAAGGGCTAGGCATATTGGAGTCTTTGCCAGGCTGCAGCCTGCCAGTGGATCTCTGTCTGCGGACAGAGGAGGATGGGGAATAGGGCCAGGGCTGGATATGGATGAAGAGACAATCAGGGTAGAGGCAGGACCCTGAGTGACTGAGCACAGGGGCTTATAGCGCCTGCCCCCAGAGAGGCTGGCATCTGCTTCCCCAGCACTCATGCTACACTCGTTCTCAGAAGATTCTCCCAGGAGAAAACCTGTGTGCCAGGGCTATGGCCAGTCAGGGCAGGAAGGAGGAGTACAGGGAGGGAGGAGAGAGCGAACAGCGAGAGCTGCACTCACACAGGGACTCGGGAGATAGAGCCATTCCGAAACAGCAGGTAGCAGGATGGGAAATCTGTGACACCAAACTTGCTCACCACAGGACCCTCTGTGTTCAAGACCCTGCGCACAGCCATGCCTTTGTGCTGGGACAGGTCCAGAGCCACCTGCAGAGACAGAGGACATCTGGGGGTAAAGCCAATAGAGGAAGCCAGGAACTAAGTCCCAGGCTGGTGTTGGGCAGGCAGCAGGCAGCAGCTGTGCTGTCCAAACTTAAAACATTTTAAAAAGTAGACCATTACAATGAAGGAGACTTGCATGCCACCAACTGCAGTCAACCTCTAACTAACAAGAGCCAGAAACTACCTAAGAGGAAGGGCCCTGGGATGGTGCAGACCACACACCTCACATTTTGTAGGACAATCTCAAATCAATATGATTTTCTTTCTAATAAAATAACTTATAAAAGGCACAGTAAAATGTGGTTCTATTTTTATTCTTATATTAAGAAGCTTTCTACCTATATTCCAGTTCAGAAAAATGTACTCATAAGACATGGTATTATTTTTAGATAAAAACAAGAATGGAAAGTACTAACATTTACGGTATACTTCATACTGTACATAGATGTCTCATTTAATTTTCACATCAATCCTAGAACAGGAACTACCAT
>PVKN010002944.1:0-39828 GCA_004027915.1 Capromys pilorides
GGGAAGTTGTAATAAAGTTTAGTTTTATTAGTGCTCTTTATATTATTGTGCATATGCAAAATATTATTCTTAACTGCACATTATAGCATACTATGATAATACTATTTTTATTTTTTCTAAAGTAATCATTGTTCTTTCTTTCCTTTTGTGTGCTTTCTACACTTCCTATGGCTTACAGTACAAGTTTCTACAAAATCACATCAAGGAATCTTTTTTTAATCTTTTATTTATTTATTTGGTTCAGTGTCTCGCTATACAGTTCGGACTTGTAGTGATCCTCCTGTCTCAGCCTCCCGAGTTCTGGGATTACAAGCGAGTGCCATCACATCCACTTTTGGTGGTGGGCACAGCAGGCAGTACCAGGGATTGAACATGGGTCCTAGTGCGTGCTGATTAGGCACTTAGACCGCTGAGCTATTACTCAAGTCCCTCAATGAATCTCTTGCTTTGACTTCTTAGAGTCTGTGAGTCTCCATTCTGGGCCAGTTGCATTTGAGGGCTGTTGTATACCTGCCATCCTGGGAATTTCCTTGGCTCATCTCTTTAGGCATTTCCTAAATATGGTATGATCCCTTTTTTCAATGTATCCATTTCTTTTTGTGGAGCAAAATAGAATAGTCTCTGTAATTTTCCTTGCCATCATTATGGAGAGTCCCTTGACATATCTCCTGGGTTGGCACTGCTATTTTCTGTATCTTGAGTCCTCTTCTTTCTTCATTTACTCTCTTATTTTGGTGGAGGACATTCAGTTTCTTGAGAAACAGTGCAGGATGAGTAACACCGTTGAGACCTAAGAGGTCTTAAAACATCTCTGAATATCCTATACACATTTGAGCAATTTGGTGGGTTATAGAATTCTAGGTTTAAAATACATTTTGGGAGGCCAGGGAGATAGTTCAGTAGAGTAAGCACTTGCCTGGCAAGCACAGGGGCCTGACTTCAATCCCTGGTACCGGAAAAAAAAAAATCAAAATTTTCAGATCATCATTTCATTGTCTTCCTGCTACCAGTATTGCTAATAAAAAAAATTGAAATTCATTGTTGTGGTTTAGATCAAGACTGCCCCCAAAAAGCTTCAGGTATTTATAGGCAGGGCTTTTGGGGGTGATATAGCTGACTTGCTGTTAGAAGATGTGGTCTGGTCAGAAGAAGCAGGTCACTGGCAGTGTGACCTGGAAGTGTAGATCTCCTGCCCTGGCTCCTCTTCTCTCTGCTTCCTGGACACCATGATATAAGCAGCTTTCCTCCATCAGGCCTTTCCATCTTACCACTTCTATGTTTAACAAATTCACAGCAGGGCCATAATTTGTATGCCTCACTGCCAGGCAGCTTGAATTACCAGTGGTCCATGTATGACTGTACCACTTGTGCCAGTGGTGTACAGTTCACGTAATGGAATAGTCATGCATGGAGCACCATTAGTGCAGGCCAATGGGAATGTGTTATGTCTGTTGAACAGAAACTTCTAAAACATGAGCCAAAATAAACCTGTCTTTCCTTCAATTGTGAGTGTTGAGTATTGTGTTCCAGTGATGAAGAAGTAACTAAGACACCCATTCTCATTTTTGACCTTTTAAATATAAATTATTTTCCTTTTTGAAAGATTTTAAGACCTGCATTTGTAGGTTCTGATGTTTCATTAAGTACCTTGATCTGGCTGGGTATTTCCTTCACTGTGTTGGATACTCAGTGGGCCTTTTCAATCTGGAAATGTATGATTTTCAATCCTTTAAAGTTTTGGGGAAAACTTACTTGAATAATTTCCTTATTTAATTTTTATTGTTCTCCCTTTCTGATACCTCTGATTCTAATATTTATTTCCCAGAGAAAAATTTATTGTTGTTATTGTGCTTGTTATACTTCTCTCTGTTCTCAGTATAATTTCCTGTTTAAGAGGTATGGTCAACAAATATGATAAATGTTTCAAATTTTTAAAATTTATTATAGTAAAATATGTCAATCCCCCTCAAGTACTTGCCTTTACTTAAATACAGTTATCATTCTTGCCACTTTCTGAAGCCATTGTAGGAGTCATCTTTATTGAATGTCTTTAGTTGTCATGGCTGTCTCAGTATCCTGAATTGACTGCAGATGTTTATGTTTCATGGTCATTTAACTTTGGGCAGATCCAGAAATCACATGGCACTAGACCTGGTGAATAGGGTGGATGAGAGTACACTGTAATGACTTTATGAGCTTGCCTTTCCAGTGGATTGCATTTGGCAGCAATATTCACAAGATATATTATCACAAGATATATTATCACACTTTGTACAGATACTTTAAAAAGAGGACGTCCAGAACTGCTTCAGTATGTTCAAAGCAAAGAAGAGTGTTTTGAGGGGGACTAATGGAAATGACTCTTACTATAATACATTTTGAAAATTTAAACATTAACTATATTTCGATCACCCATCGTATTATTCTACCTCAAATGAGTTTTTTCACTCTCCCTGTCATGTATTAAATCTTTATCACGAAATTTCATGTGTTCTTATGTCATGCATGTAATATAATTGCTTGCTGTTCTGGTTTTTTGTTTTTGTTGTGGTTTTTCGTCTTTTTGAGACAGGATCTCGCTATGCAGTTCAGGCTGGCCTTGAGCTCAATTTGTAGCCCAGGCTGATCTCGAACTCACACTGATCCTCTTGCCTCAGCCTCTCAAGTGCTGGGATTACAGGGGGCTTCTGGTTTTTTGTTTGATTTGGTTTATATTTTCTGCTCCTTGAATGGTTTCTCCATTTCCCTTAATGAGAAAACTAAGTCATTTTTTCTTTGTTTTGGTTTCTGTCGTTCATCTCAGAGCCCTTCCTCCAGTTCCCCTGCAGGAGAATTTGTAGGCATGTGGGTGGGGCTTTGGCCTCTGGATTTCTGTGAGTGTCTGATCAGATTTCCCAGAGATATTCTATAGTTTCCTATTCAGTCTTCTGTTTAAAGGTCAAGAGTCTAGTTGCCTGAATCTCTAGTTCCTTACTTTTCCTAAGGAATGTATGGAGGCCTGCTGGTGTGCTGCTCAAACCTTGCCTAGACACCCTTTCTCTTCTACCTTCTTCAGAGACACCTTCAAGTCTGTCAGTGTGAGCAAAGTGGTCACCATGTTGTGTGTATTGGAGCATCTAGGGAGCTCACAGCTTCTCTCTAGTCTTCCTTACTTTGGTCACCTCTTCTGAACTCCTAGTTCCAGGGATACACAATGCAACAAGTTCCTGGACTTCTGAGGATTCTTTGATGTAAATATGGTTGGTTCTCAGATTTTTCCATTGCACATGGGATTCTGTTGCCCTGTGTCTGCTAAATCATTTATCTTTCATTCGTTAACTTTTTATTTCTGTAGTCTTGGTACTATAATCTTTTCTTTTTTCCCCATTTTTGAGGATTTGTTGTTTTTAAAAGAAATTATTTTCTGTATTGTTAGTGGGGATTTAAGATGAGTTAAACATACTGTGTGTGTTCAATTCAGTAATTTAACCCAGAGGTTAAAACTTTTAAATATATATTAGTTTTACCTTAAAAGTGCTCTCATCTCCAAAGATAATGTGATATACCCTAGAAGACAGAGATGGCTTAATGAATGAATATAGATGATAATGTCCAAAGGTTGTTTAAAAATAAGCCCTACTACCTGGCAGTAGAAGAATGAAGTATATACTGAACAGGAAGCCCAGATACTTTAAATCTTTGCAACTTTGTACAAATTGCATGGCCTACTCTCTTAAAGTGTCTGTTTCTTAATTGTAGGGGTGGGTGCTTATTATCTTCTAAGTCTCTTTAAAATCTTTAACCTGCTGCATAATTTCCCCTGAATTAATTCTAGAAGGGAAAATTTAAATTCTCTCAAATCAAAATTTGTCTTCTCCATTTCTCATTCTCAGATTTGGCATCTGATGTGGCTCATTGCAATTAGTTAAATAAGTCATCAGTCCTTTGGTTGCTTTGTATTAAATAATAGCTACCTGTTCTCTCAACCAAAGTACTGTCATTTGTTCTTCCTCAGAAGCTCTTTATCTTATTTTCCAGTTGTTCCTATGACTTTGCCAACTAACATTCTAAGTGTTCACCGTAAATCACTGAACCTTGTTGATTCTCCTCAGCCACTCCTAAAAAAGGTAAAGTATTTGGAATAGCTTTTAAGAAGTCTAATCCTCTGTAATGCTGGATTAGTCCCAGGAACTTGCTTAAACTGTAGAAGCTCTGAGTTTCATGTCCGTTGTCTGGATCCTGATTAGTATCATTATGTATGCTGAGTTTGGTACAAATCTATATTTTGCCTGTAGGAGAGAGGTACTGCCTTTCTGCCTACTCCTCAGAACCCAGGTAGCATTGGAGGAAATAAACCAGCTACTCTCCCATCCTGTCCTGAGTCAGCCAACCAAGACGATGACGTGGAAAACAGGATAAAAAACTGTTCCTCATACTGACAATAGGTTCCTCAGGAACATAAAATCAGATGTGTTCCCTATTGAATCTCATAATTTGTTATTTTATTCTGACATCGCCCCTGACTTTATCTTACATGCATGAAAATATCTAGTGCCAGTAGCAAATATTTTAAGGTAACTTCAATTTTAACTTCTCTATAACATAAATTCTGTATTTATTTTGTTCTCAGAAATATTTTTATCAAAATGTACTTAGCATAGACAGAAAGGCCCAAAAGCTGAAATGCAGACTATGATGAATTGTCACTGAGCTCCAGTGCATGCCTGAGTGGCTACCTGGATGCCCCCTCCCAGTCACTCCCTTCCCCGGTAGGGCAAAGAGAATCACTATCATGTTTTCTAACAGCAAAGGTGACTTTTGCCTTTTGTTTTTGAATTTTGCATAAGTTAACCTTACACAGATTTTAATCTGTTCAGTTCAATCTTGGAAATGTTAACTGAGACAGTTACTAATCAGAACTAGTGAGAGCTTATAAAGAAAAAAGTACAAATTATTGGTTTAAAAGTTAGAGCCCAACTCATTGCCAGAGTTCAGAGAATAGGTTGGTGTTTCTTTTCTTAATTAGCTGAACAGTCCTTCTCCCTGTTTTTTGGCTTTTATATGGCCAGGCTCCTGAAGGCGACTTCCAGTGGCCCAGAGATGACCATGGTGATGTAGACTGTGAGAAGCTGGTTGAGCAGCTGAAAGATTGTTCAAACCTACAAGACCAAGCAGACATTCTGTACATTCTCTATGTAATAAAGTAAGTGTCTTTGTTTGGGCTACAGTCATAGTATACCATAAACCAGTATTGTAAGTAACAGAAACACATTTCTCTCAGTTCTGGGGGCAGAAGTCCAAGATCAAGGTGCCAGCAGCTCCTCTGGCTGGTGAACACTAGCTCTTGCATGGATGGCACCTTCTCACTATGTCCCCATATGGTGAAAGGGATGTGCTAGCTTCCTAGGGTCCCTTTTATAAGAACATTAATCTAAATCATGAGGACTCTGCCCACATGATCTATTCACCCCCCAAAGGCCCCACCTACTAGTATCACCTTGCAGGTTATAATTGTAACATAGCAATGTATAAGGGCCAGCCATTCAATAAGCTTAGTCTTTATGTGGCTGAGCTTTCTTGGTTCTCCTTAATCTATTCTCCTGCCTCTTGGCCCTCCAGGGGCCCTGGGTCATGATTATATTCACTCAAATTAGGAGAACCGTAAGTCAGGCTTCTCTGCCTATTGATTCTGGCCTCCCAGGATGAGGCTCCTGGATGAAGGAGACCAGGATATCAGTTTCCTGTTTCAGAGTATATCAGGATACTTTGGCAGGATGGAACCCTCTCAGTAGAGGTATAGGGGGTACCTAAATGCTGTAACATTCTGGGCCATACCTCTGCATTTTTCTACCTTTTTACAGGGGTCCAAACTGGGACACTAATCTCTCTGGACAGCATGGTGTCACCGTTCACAATCTTCTCAGTGAGCTCTATGGGAAAGCTGGCCTGAATCAGGAGTGGGGTCTGATTCGCTATATCTCAGGCCTGCTCAGGAAGAAGGTGGAGGTCCTAGCCGAGGTCAGAGCAACTGTGTTTGTTGGGTTGTCTCTTTGTCCTCCCTAGCCCCATGTCCTCTTCCTCTTCAGTTATAGAAGAAGCTAGAGGCAAGTGTCTCTTAGCTATAGGGGAAAATGGAAGCTTAAGCCAGCCCTCAGACTGGCTCTCCTGTCCTGACCTCATGCTACTATAGGAAGACAAGGCAGTTCAAGTTGATTAGTGTGGTTTTTCTTAGATATAGAAGAAGGCTTACCAAGATAGCAAATGAAAATGCTCTTTCGCCTGCCACCCTCTGAAACTAAACTTTCTTATCTCTACACATCTACAGTACAATGATCATTAATATTTATAACTCCAAAGCCTAGCAAAATCCAGACCCACATTTTATGACAAAGTTCAGTGTTCTGATACAATGATATTTATTATATGTGAATAATGACAAAATTGGTCAATTAGGAATATGAAGCAGTTGGTCATTACTGTCACTATGTGAGGACTCATCCCTGCCTTGTTGAATATCAGGTGTTTGCTACAGAGGGTAGGTGTTAAGTGCCTTCTAGGGGCACTGCAGAAGCAGACCTGGGCTGTGCTTAGGAGACACAAGGATCAGGGGACCTACCCTTGCTTGAGTTGCTGCCTTGGATCTAGGTATGAATTTTTCAAAGGAAAATAAGGGTTATAAACTTTGTGAAGGTAAATTAATATTATTGGATGCAGCCACTTCCAGTTGGCTTTCACTGATTTCCTTCTTTCTCCTCCTCCTCCTCCTCTCCCTCCTCCCTGCCCCCATTCTCATCAATCTTCCTCCTCAACACATAGGCCTGTGCAGACCTGTTGTCCCATCAGAAGCAGCTCACAGTGGGCCTACCACCCGAGCCCCGGGAGAAGACCATTTCTGCGTAAGTCTTGGGCCCCATAACCTTAAGATTGTGTGAAAGTGACAGGAAAGCATCAGTGTTTTGTACAGTTCGGGGGACAGGCTGTTTAACAACATTGCCATATCGGTACTTCTAGCACAGAAAATTAGGTAGCATCTATAGGGAGTGAAGAGATTCTGCTCATGTTTGTAACCTGGTCCTTCCTAGGCCTCTTCCTCCAGAGGAGCTCACAAAACTCATCTATGAAGCCAGTGGGCAGGATATCAGCATTGCTGTTCTCACACAGGTCAGGGGCTGGTATGGGTGGGGCTGGCCACCACCTTCTTCAGAGAGGCACAGGGCCTCTTGGCTATCCAGCATATATCTAAAACCCTGTCCCTGTGTGTGTCTATTATCAGGAGATTGTGGTTTACCTGGCTATGTACGTCAGGTCCCAACCTAGCCTCTTTGTGGAGATGCTCAGACTCCGGGTTGGACTGATCATTCAAGTGATGGCTACAGAGCTGGCACGGAGCCTGAACTGCTCAGGTGAGAAGCAAGGATACTGGCAGCTCTTGTGGCCCAGGTAGGCCTCTGGCCTTAAAGCATTGCTCCAAAGGAAACTCTGTTCATGTATTCCTCACCCAGCTTCCAATTCCTTAGGCCAGCCCAGGCCACATCAATTTCCCTCAGAGGTAGCTTTCATCAGTCACGAGGCTCTTGAGTCAGGGAAGGAAACTAGTATGAACCTTTTCTGCATGTGACAAGTGAGCTCCGTGCTCACGTCCTTGCTGTGAGTTGTCATCCCCCATTTCATAATACCTTCACAGGGAAAAGTCCCACTAATTGAAATGTAAATATTAATTGCAAAGTACTTCGCAACATCAGGGATCAGTGCTGTGCAATAAAAAATGTATGTCTAGCAATGAAGCACTACTATACCAATTTAAACAACAGCATTTACAGTCCCCCAAGGACTGTAGCCATTCAGCAGCCCTGAAGCAACTCTGAGGTAATCCTGAGCAGAGAGATATGCTATGCATACTCTGTCACTCCCTTCTACCCAGGAATGCTGGAATCTGCATTCATCCACCACCAGTACTGTGTTCGGGACACTTAAAAGATGTTTGTTTGTAGGAGAAGAAGCTTCTGAGAGTTTGATGAACCTCAGCCCTTTTGATATGAAGAATCTCCTGCACCATATTCTGAGTGGGAAAGAGTTTGGCGTGGAAAGAAGTGGTAAGTCAGTGCTCCAGTCACTCCCACAGGGAAGGGCCTTCTTGTCATATAGATCAGTAGCAGTGCTTGTGACTTGAGACATCACGAATGTGTGATTGTTTAGTTCCTGTCTTAATGGAGCAGACAGAGGCCTAGGTTCAAGGTTTCTGCTTTTAGGGATTTGGGACACTTGAAATTTTTCTGGGAGAGCATTTCTTCCACAGGTTACAGTAGCATGTTGGCATGTCTCTGTCTCACATGATTGTAAGCACCATAAAGTAATGTCACTATGTCCAAATGTTAGGCAGGTGACCATAAGTGACAAAAAGGCTGCGTTTTCACATCATTCAAGTAGTCTGGCCTTTGGTTTGGGTAAAAAAGGTCTCAGCCTGGCCCCATTTCATCCTCCATAGGCAGGGACAAGACCTCTTTATGACCTTTCAAGGCCAGTTCATTTGCTTTTTCTCTGTGTTACTCAGTTTTCATCTGTCCTAGAACCCTGCTTGCAGTGCTGGGAATATAATCACCCAAGTCCTAGCATGATTCCTGTTCTCAAATGCACCCTAATTATAATTGAAGCAATTATCATTTCTTCTCATAAAAAAGCCAAGTGATTTGCAGATACATTGGTGAATTTATTTCATCGAGCCAAAGAAATGCACTGTGGGCTGTCATTCCTTTTATTTAATAAGGACATTGGGTACTTTGTATTTTTCCTGAGTATGTGCCAGCTACAAACAAAGACTAAATCAGGCAATCAGATGCATATTGGTGGCTTTTCTCCTCTCTTGAGGGAAGAGCGCTCAAGACCCTTTTCCAGAGGTAATTTCCAATTCTTTCTCAGGCACAGGCCTTGAAATGCAAATGTGCAAGATAAATATTTAACGTGTTTGGCTCATCATCATAGTGTACATGGTTTAACAGATAATTGTCATTATGTGTAAAGCTGTAAATACCAAACTTGGAGCCAGATAGTGTCATTTGAAAGCCATAGATGTATATAGCTAGTTATAAGTAAGGACAGAAGACATGCTGTCTTTTTAAAACATGCAGCGTCATTTCTTTACTATCCTTTGTAGTTGTACACATTTTATAAATTCAGGGGCTCAAATAGGTTTAGAATTCTGACTAAGTCCTGAGATGACTTGAGATAACTATTTCCAGCAAGCACCCCCAAACAGGCCCCCCTGGAACTTCCAAGACCCCTGTTGACTTCCATTTTCTGCTTTCCTGGTGCCTCCCTCCCTCTTGGGCAGACTTCTGTACCTCCTAGGTAGGCTCCTCCCTCTGCATTCCTTTCTATTCCCCTGGCTTCTGTGGGATTGGGTAGGGAGTGACTTTCAAGCTAGGCCCCTAGTAGGAAGCAGTGTGTTTGCTGGCCCAGGAGTGGGCAAAAGAGTCGTCATGCCCCAATCAGTAGGGCTTTGGATGGTATCAGGAGGATTGTTTGGGCTTCATCATAAAGACAGATCCAGGCCTGGGACAATTCTGAGAGAGCAGTGACACTGTCACACATACCTTTTTATTTTTTTATTTATTTAATAATTGTTTTAAAACTTCATTTATTTATGTTATGGCCAGCTCAGCCTGCACTGGGGGTGGGGCTGGAGCAGCATGTGGTGCCGGGGATTGAACCACAGTCCCTGTGGTTGCCTAAGCTTGCCTAAGCAGGCACTTTAGACTGCTGAGCTATCTCACCAGCCCAACACATGCCGTTTTAGAAAATCCCTTGTGACCGTAACTTAGGGGCTGGGCTCATGTGGGGAGAGCAGAGTACATGTGTTGGATCCTGAAGTTTGGAGTAACAGGTTGCAAGCAAATGAGTGGTGGCCTGGTGCAGTGGGCAAAGTCTCCTTGCCCCTGAGGCCACAGCAGCACCATGTTCTTGGCTCTCTCAGCACCCCTAGCATGTTCTGTCTGTCTGTGCCACTTGCTTTAACCAGAAGTCCTGGGATGGGCTCTCCTCTCTATACCAGTGCAACACTGAATTCTGCTCCTGAGTTCTGTCATCCCTGGGTGCCACACATTCTTAACCTGCACCTAGTGCCCTTGATGTGGGGACTCCCCCATCGCCTGGCCCACAGCCTCAGATGCCCAAGGTGCAAGTTTCTCAAGTGAGCACCCAGCACTTTTGTCATTTCTCCAGGAGTAGTTGGAGAATTGGAATGCTGGGGACAAAGCCTCGTAAGAATATGGGTCCTCCACACTGAACAGGGTGAATCCTCTAGAAGAATACAAATAGGACTGGGTTTGTTATGGACACTCATCCACTCATGAAAACAAATGTCACGTAATTATTTCATGTGATCTGATAGGATATTAAACACCATAGAAAGACATTCACGATATATTAAGTGCAAAAAGAAAGGTTGCAGCAATGCCTATGTATATATCATATATGTACAATCTATATCAATATGTCTGCATATACATATATATGTAATGATTGTTTTGGAAGGTAAAACCACATTCAGAGCACAAAACAGCTGGCAGCCTAATGACTAAACTGTTGACAGATGCTAATTCTGGCTTCTTTACTTAAGTGGTCTCAGTTTTAAACAAAGAAGGCATGCTTTGGGAACAAATTATTTTGTAAAACACATTCAGTCACTCAAGGGTTTTCTGTCTCTCTCATGCATGCTGTCTAAGCCATGTTCACACTTTCATGTAGCCCTTTGAGACATGTGTGGTGAGCCTGCTGCTGCCCACAGCCAGAAAAGCCAGCACTGGCCAGGCTCAGTGAGACTTTTACAATTCAGTGTCTGATCCAGTTGGGAAGCCTCAATAAACACGTCACATTTCCTCCCTCAGATGGGTGCTGCATAGTCCCTAAAAACTATGTGTATGTCTCCTCTGTGTAGTTCGCCCTATCCATTCCTCCACATCCAGCCCTGCCATCTCCATCCATGAAGTGGGACATACTGGAGTCACAAAAACCGACAGGAGTGGCATCACTAGATTAAGGAGTGAGATGAAACAGGTAAGAATACTTTAGCAGTGGCAGCATGAGGACATGGGGAGAGAAATAATTCCCCTGCCTGGCTCATCCCAGAAAGCCTTGAAAACTCAGTACAGAAGGCTGTGGCTTGCTCTTTGTTCCTATGAGGTCCCTTCTGCCCCTGGGGTCTAAGTCCAATACCATACCCAGATAAGTACCCAGAGCCAATCACATGACCCACATCCACCCAGCTCTAAAGTCAACATAATGTTACATGTACCCTAGAATGCACCCTTGTCCATGTTTGCTTCTGTGCCATTTAAAAAGTTGAACTATAAATAAAGAAACAGATATTTCTCTATCAAATATGTCTTTCAAACGAAATAGTGAAAAAGATCTGGAAATAGACTGAAATGATCGTGATATCTGTATTCTTTGCCTTCTACAGGTATGTTTTTCTTTTTTTTTTTTTTCAGGTATATTTTTC
The DNA here is from genome assembly GCA_004027915.1 of Capromys pilorides. Taxonomy (NCBI): domain Eukaryota; kingdom Metazoa; phylum Chordata; class Mammalia; order Rodentia; family Capromyidae; genus Capromys; species Capromys pilorides. Next base: position 11,477 of record PVKN010002944.1, read on the forward strand.
ATTTGAATACACAATAAAAGTCTTTTTGAACTGGTCCCACAGGACTGCAGCTCAACATCTTCTTAGTCCTGATGTGCCAGCAGGCATCATGATGCCTGATAGGAAACACAGTTCCTTCCAACTGTGACCTGCAGTGAGAAATGTGCTCAGCTTTCCTCTATCACCAGTCACTAGCCGAGTCTGTGTCTGCGAGGCCCCAACAGTCAGCCCCTGAGCTATAACCAGCACGGCTCTAGAATTGCAGGGGGTGACAGAAGGATCGGGATGTCCTTGCCTTAAAGCTGGGTTTTGTTTATTTCCTGATGTTTTTACTTTCAGATGACTAGGCGATTTAGTGCTGATGAACAGGTGAAACATCTCTGCTTTGTTTTGTCCTTTACTGTGTGTGCATCATGTTCTTTCTGGCTTCAATGTGAAAAGAATGTGAGTCTGAATGCGTGGAAAAACAGTTCTCTTCATTGTTGTAGTCCAAGCAGGCAAGCCCTGGCAACACAATGGGGGGAAAGCTCTGTAGAGGGCGCTACATCCAGAGAAATAACCTTGCCTCATGCCTTTTATTAGAAAAATCCATTGACCGTATGGGCTTTGTTGGGGTATGTAGTAAAGAAGATGATCTGGGTTCTTCCTAAAGAGTTGCTGTTCAGAAAGAGGGAACTAAATAGGGGGAAATGTGGACAATGATTAGATCAGTAAGAAAGAATGGAATTCTTGGCCTGGTGGAATTTAAGCTTGGAAGGAAGAAACTAAGGTTACTATTCTTTTATACCCCCCCCCCCCCCCGTAACATACTTCCTCCTCCTTGCTCTAGAAAATTGGATTCACTTATTTTTAAGAGGCAGGTCTCTATCGTGCTCAGGCTAGCCCCAGACTTCTGGCTCAAACAGTTTTGCTTTAGCCTTTTGAGTAGCTGGATCTATAGGTGTGAGCCACCGTGCCCTGGCTTTAGAGTCACATTTGTAATGCCCTGATATCTCCATGACCAAAACAGCATGGAAGAAATGTATGATGTGTAAATGTAGTTTGCACAGATTGCCTGAGGGCAAAACATACATGATCTTGCATTCTAATTTTTGCTTCTTCCCTTTAAAGAACCAAGTTTCCAAACATCTTCCTTTGCCAGCCACTCGGTGGCACCGTCCCTCTGGTTACCCACATCCCAGCTGTCTGAGTGTGGGTGAATATGGATGGTTACTTCCACCTCGCTTTAGTGCTGCCTTTGCATGTTAAAAACAAAATGATTACCTTTCTTCTTTGATGGGTTTGGATTCATGTAGCTAATTTAAGTTTTGTATTTGGGCACTTGTGTGGAAATATATTATCCTTTGTTCAAAATGTAATGGGTAGCATGGCATTTTACATCTCTGCTCACTTTTGCAAGAGTGGCACATATACAGATATACTTATGCAAGTTAAGGGTGTAGTCTGGATTTATAGACAAGAAAATACATGTGTGGCTAGAGGTCAGCAGCCTGATCACGTTCATGCAGTTAACAAGTATCTGTAGGCTGAGACACCTGTTAAGTTCCAGAGGTTAGTAATAGTTACAGGTATTTTGTTGATCTCAGATTTTCACAAGTCAGAGAAAGCACATAGTTTTCATGGCCAAGTTTGAAAAATGTATCTTAGTTTGATTAGGCACCCTGCACATGCAAAGAGAACCTGGTAACATCTACTATTTTAAAAATGCTGTAGTGTTCCCTGTCGACTTGGCTGTGCTGCTGAGTGAGACTCTAGCCCACCCCTCCACACTTTCCTTCTGGGGCATTTGTCACGCTCTCTGTGTCTGCTTGCTGCTGGCATCTCTTGCATGGAAAGATGTCACTGATGTCACTACACATGACTGAGTTGATTCTTTTTGTTTTGTAGTTCTTTTCTGTGGGCCAGGCCGTATCCAGCAGTGTGCATTCTTCCAAGTCTGCGGTAAACCTGCGTCGGCATCATGTCCCATGCTGTCACCCCTCGTGCCCGCTGTGTTTGTACCGTGTGAATCCCCTTGTGGCCTGGCTCATCCTCCCACCTTGTCACTGACTTCTGGTTTGCTTTTTGTGTGTATGGTGCTCGGTGAGTCCTGTAGCACCGAGGTACACCCCTAGCCCTCATCTCAGACTTGTGTGAGGCTTAAGAGTTTGCAGCTAATGTGGACAGTCTCCTCCAGATGTAATACTGAGGAGATTCTACAAAGGCTTTTTTTTTTCCATCTGGAGCTCTCAGATCTCTGCTTATGCAGCTTGGTATAATAAATAAGGAGTGGCCTCCTCACCAGTTCCCAGAAGTTTCTGGAACCTTTGAGACACTTTGACCCGCACTTCACACCCACCATGGCTCAGCTTGAGTGAGGCCCACTCAAGTAAAGGCCTAGGAAATGTTCTAATCACTGAGGCAAGTCTGAGTCTGCCTCTCAAAGCTGGGAGAAAACCAGCTGAGTCACTGATGAGTGCTGGCTGTAATTACTTTTATTTGTAGCTAATTGTCATCTTATTTAAATGGCAGTATTGAGCCCAACAGAATAACCCAGCTTGAGTGCCTTTTCAAAACAAGATCTGTTAAAGTCAAAATGAGTATACAGAGAAGAATCTCACCTCAAATGCTAAGATACTCACTATTTGAACTTTATTTCTAAACCTTCAACTATGATGTTACACATTGATAAACAAAAGTGCCAAATCATCCAGAATCAGAGGCATGTGTAAAGATGCCGGTTATACCTGCCTTAGACTACAGTTCAAGGGCCTAGAATCCATTAGGGAAGAAAGGCAATGAGCTTTGTTCCAGGAAGGGATGTGAAGCGCACACCGGGAGAGCCCTGTTTCCAGTTCTGGTCCTAAGCCCCTCTGGGAGTTACGCCAGGCCATCTCTATGTCACCCTTAGGAGGTCAAGAGGCCAGCCTCAGGAGAGAAGGCAGGAAATGACACCTTCCTCTTGAGTCAGCAGAGCCTGTCCCTGCTCAGAGCTTCCATGGACCTACTTATGATGAGGCCCAGGGCCAACAGCGGGAACACTCAAAGCAGGGTTGATAAGCATGCGTGGAATACCAAAATCTCCCAGGTCCCACCACTGAATGAGAATTCTGAGCCTTAACGTTGCGTTGGGCCCTTCCTCCCTATGTGAAGTATAACAGTCATCTTATGGGGAGGTTCCTATGCCTTTTACGGTACTGGCAAAGTGGGTGCTTTGGCATCTGTCCCCGCTGGGCAGTGGGCCTGAGAGTCTCACTTGACCTAAGCTCTCCTGAGGCCCTGTTCTCTTGACATGAACAGGTTTCATGTGCCAGGCTAGCATCCTCTGTGGGAACAGCCCTCACAGAGATACTTGCCCCTTGTGAGCACTCAACACAGATCAGGCTTGCTCTCAGGTGCTCCTGTGTCTTCGCTCAGCACATGCCCAGAGGGAGACCATGGTGTGTCCTTCATGCAGCTGTGATGGGGTGGCAGTTGATGCTAGCATAGAGCCTAGGCAGCCTTGACTAGGTGGCTGCTGCAGTTGGTGTACAACTGGGGTTGGCCTCACAGTGGCCTGACTGCAAAGTCCATACCTGTCCCTGCTGGCCTCCACCCCAGGAATGTGGGGTCCTGTGGGTGCTGTACTGCCTCTTGGGGGGTGGAAGGAACTAAGTAACAAAACCCAAGAGCATCAATAAGCATTGGACAAGGTAGAATCAAGGAAACATACTCCCTGGGTGAGGGGCAATCAGTGGTTCCAACAGTTTCTAGAGCCAGCCTTTATGCTGGTGAGCTTTCCCCTCAGGTGCCCACTGGGTCAGCCTTGGGCCTTCTGAGCAGCAAGTGCTGAAGGCCATGTGCTGTCTTGCAGAGGTCCAGCACCCCATCGTCACCCACAGGCACGTCCTCATCAGACTCAGGAGGCTACCACATGAGCTGGGGGGAGCAGCAGGGCCAGTGGTTGCGCAGGAGAAGGCTGGATGGAGCCATCAACCGGGTCCCTGTGGGCTTCTATCAGAAGGTGTGGAAGATTCTCCAGAAGGTAAGCCAGCACCGGGCAGCACTCCATACACACTCCAGGGAAAAGATCCAGCCACTATTGCCTTTGTGCAGTGCAGTGGCACTGCTAGGTATCAAGTAGGCAATGGCTAGGGAACAGGCACACACATACCCTGTCCCTCAGCAGCTCATGGCCTAGCATGGGGCTTCTCCACCTCAGCACTACGGTCAGCTCAGCCACGCTTTCTGTGCTGTGGTGCCTTTCCCATGTACTGTGGGATATTTAACGGTATCACCAGCCCCTGCTAGTTGCCAATAGCCCCTCTTCCCCAGGCTCAATACCAAAAGTGGCTCCAGACATTGCCAGAAGTTACCTGCAAGGCAAATAGACTCTGGTTGAGAGCCACTGGCTGGAGCTGCCCCAAGAAAGACAAAAAGGCTGTCCATGTTGTGTGGGAACAACTTTGACATTTTAGGAACATAGAAAAGTCAGAAGATAGACAACAACTGGAGAAGGCAGGAAAGGCTTCAGATGTAAATGTTTTGCCTTAGTCAACCTGGAGCAGCCCTCTCAGGCCTCTGCTGTGGAGTGATGGTTGGGCAGGGTCTGGATGGGGCTAGTACCCACTTGCTGTGTGTTCAGTCAGGAAGGATATTCCCATGGTTCATGACAGAATAGAGCCCCTGCTTCTCCTAAGCACTGACATAGGTTCCAAGAGCATACCAGAAGGAGAGCTTCCAGTCTAGCCCCAGATCCCATGTGCCCTGAAGGTGGACCAAACCAACCTTCCAGAGCTGCCTGTGCATTCTTGCCAGAAGGAGAGGGACCCTGACAGCCCCCTCCCCTTAGCTAGTTGCACGGTGCTCTTGTGGCCATCTGCCTGGGGGCAGAAATCTCACCAGACTGGAGCTATGGAAACAGCCACACCCAGCACCTGAGGGCAGGCGACCTTGTGGGGAAGGAGAGGAGGGAAAGCGAGGGAAGGTGGAAGACAGGCCCTTTGTTCTTGCAACCTGCCATCTACCACCTCCCACAGCAACTCAGGCCGTTTGTGCTGCTTCTTGGGCCCCACCAGATCTCGTCCTGCCTCTCCCACAGAGGGACAGTATGCCTTAGCAAAATGCTTCTGTGCAAGCCAAAACAGATTTTTTCCCAAATGATTTCTTTTTAGCTCATTTCACAGTAGGAGAGGAGAAAAAAAAATGCAGTAATCCCAAATGAGAACACTCCCCAGCCCCCTCTGCAAAGCAGTTCGGCTCTTCGTGCAGCCTGCACCCCTGGCCAGTCATGGAGCATTGGCCTCTGGGCTTTGTGGTCAGCTGCAAAGTGATAAGAGGCCAGAGTGGTCCCTGCTTATCCACAGCTGGACTTCAGTACCCTTCAGAGCAGATCCTGCAGCAGTCACTCACTGTCCACCACTCCCCACCTCTTTTTCAGAAGCTCTGAGGCTGGGGTGAAGGTAGTTAGCTACTGTAGGCCAGTGATAGGACTTTGAAGATAGCCAGTTAGACCAGGACCAACTGTTCCTAGAAAATCTCCCACTCTTCCTGGGGCATCACACACTTCCAGCCAGACTTTCATTGGCACAGTACCAAGATACTTTTATTATGAAAAGGCAACATTTTGTATTGAGCCCGCTTGATATTTATATACATGGGTGTGCGTGTGCGTGTCTGTGCATGTGCCCGAATCTTTTGTGATTGGTGCTTATTATAGAACTCTCGAAAATAGACGCCTGCAAAGGCACAGAAGCATCACTTCACCAGCAGGAGCCATGAAAATCTCCCTTCATTATAGCACCGAATGGGGCCTGGCAGGCACTAAGGCCTGGTTGCCAAGTGAAACATGGAGCCTCCAGGGAGGAGGACGCAGCAGCTCCCAAGGGCATTGTTCCTGCTCAATCTAAAGAATGCCTACTGGTTTCCCTAGAATTGTCCCATCGAAAACACAGCCTGTGGGCAGTGAGAATGGTGCTCTAAAAATAACTGACATCTGCTGTATTCCAGTTCATATGTAGACTTCCAGGGCAAGGAGAACTGTGTGTGCACGAGTGGATGTGTATGTGAACACACAGGCACCTGGCATGCTCCAGAATCTGAACTGTCTATGTTCTTCCTCCAGTGCCATGGCCTCTCTATCGATGGTTTTGTTCTCCCATCTTCAACAACCCGAGAGGTAGGAGGAGAAAACCCTACTACCAACCCCTCTGTGCATTTGTCTCCCAAACCTTGAGCACACGTGCACAAACCAGCTGCTGTTCTCTTGCAGCCACTTCAGCCTCAAGTTGTGCAGTTTGTCCCCTTTATCCTTTCCCTCAGACATGACATTTCTGAACTAGCAAGCTGTTCAGCTTAGCGCAAGACCCCTTAAAACCTCTCCCCAGCTCCCTCCCACACTCGTCAGACCCACATGCAGCTTCCAGGCTTCTGTTCTCCATCTGTAAGCAGTAACCTTTTCTGGCTTATCTCTGCCCTGCCTCAGCCCATACACATTGAAACATGGCTTTTAGTTGTTTTAGTTTGCTGGAGGTCCCATGCTTGGTGCCACTGGGAGTAATAAGAGAAAAAATCATTTCCCCTTCCTGGAAGTTACACTCCAGTTATGCACATGAAGAAGGCCAGGGACAAGGCTGACTGGCTTCCAGGGTAGAGCATTTGGCTTCCTAGTCCAGAGGTTTCTCATGCAAAATCATGCCAGTGGCCTGAAGGGAAGCAACATCTGAGTTGCACCCCAATGGTGTTGGGGGGAGCACTGACAACAGGACTGTGTCTGTGTGGTCTCTCACTGCTGGTGCCTGCTGTGCCCTTTGGTAGATGACCCCACATGAGATCAAGTTTGCTGTCCATGTGGAGTCCGTGCTGAATCGAGTGCCCCAACCTGAATATCGGCAGCTGCTGGTGGAAGCCATCATGGTGCTGACGCTGCTCTCAGACACGGAGATGGACAGCATTGGGGGTATCATCCATGTGGACCAGATTGTACAGATGGCCAATCAGCTGTTCCTACAGGACCAGGTGAGGGTGTCCAGGCCGCCTACTTCCCCCGCCATACACACAGCTGAGGCAGGGACGCCGGCTGGCATTTATCTCTGTTGAGGCTGGAGATTCTGTGTCCAATAGGAAGATGTATACTCAAACAAAGAAAATGTCATCACAGATGGTGAAAAAATGCCAACCATTTGATTAGGAAATGACATAATGGCCACTTTAGAAATCTAAAGACCTTTGGATATGGACAGGTCTGGGTCAGTGGAACCTTTACCCCACTACTACCTCTTGCTACAGACATGGTCCTGGTGAACCATGTACCTTATAGACAAAATCAAGTCAGGCAAATAATCTGTCCTCTGTAGAGTAAGCTGCAAAGTAGGGTCTGTGGGAGCACAGCACAGTGCACAGAGCCGGGGCAGAACATTTCCCTGGGTAGCACTGGATTCCCATTGTGGGGCCTACTCTCAGGCCTCTGGGACCCACTCCTCACTCACACTGACTGCCTCAAAGGTGCAGAATCATGAGGCAGGTGGAGGGGGATGGACTCTGCTCATTCTTTCTGTCTGCCTTTTCTTGTCACAGATATCAGCTGGAGCCACAGAGATCCTGGATCATGACCAAGCCACAGGAATTTGCCACTTGTTTTATGACAGCGCTCCAAGTGGGGCCTATGGGACAATGACCTATCTAACGAAAGCAGTGGCTTCTCACTTACAAGAACTGTTGCCTAGTTCAGGCTGTCAGACCCAATAGGACCTCACTAGTAACGATGGCCCTGACTACCCCTAACTCTCTTAGATGCTCCCAGCATCGTTGGCAACTTTTTTCCATCTTCTAAGATTCCCTGAGCTGTAATAAAATCATGACCCTGCAGAAACATTCACAAAGATATGGAAGCACTCAACAACAACCACTGTGCATTTAAACAACCAGTAAGAACTGATGGCCCTTGCCCCCACCCCAAGGCCCTGGGATCACTTCCAAGGTTCACTTCGCTGGACCCTGTCATCACATCATCTGTTCTCATAGACTCTGTGAAGGAATTAGAAACTGGTCTCTCTTGAGTGCAGAGTGAACTGAGAATCCAGCTTAAATTGGCTCTTACAGAGTTACAGAAATAGGTTCCATGAGCTAGTGACACATTTTAAAGATGGAAATATCCTTTCAGCAGCAACAACTAGACAAGCAAACCTTGACAAAGGAACATCTTAACAGGAGGTAGACTGCTGGGGGCCGTACCGCCTACCAAATAGAACAATCCTAGCTTTCTATGCAATTTTGGTTTGGTTATCTTGAGCCTTGTTTACTTTCTTAGCCTCTTGTTCTATTGGATAACTGCTCTCATGTAACATAATTTTCTGTTGCCAAGATATATGAAACTAGTTAATGTTGACTCATGGTCTTCAAGGACTGTATTCTGGCTGTCCATGAATTAGGGACAGTCTTATGGAAAAATCCCACATCTTCCAGAATCTAGGGGCAAAAAGTAACTTTTCATTCATTCATTCATTCATTTATTTATTTATTTGAGGTACCAGGGATTGAACTCAGGACCTTGTGCCTGCCAGGCAAGCGCTTATTCTACTGAACTATTTCCCCAGCCCCAAAGTTGAACCAACCTGATTCTGTTTTGTTTTGTTTTGTTTTGTTTTGTTTTGTTTTGTTTTTGTGGTACTGGGGATGGAACTCAGGACCTTATGCTTGCCAGGCAAGTGTTTATTCTACTGAGCTGTCTCCCCAGCCCTAACTTTTCTGGTAGCCAAACAAACTTGGTTAGGGGCTGGAACAGGTAAGAGCCCCCTGAAAGTGCTTCAGTTCCTCCTCCCTGGCTCTGGGGAACTGTCACATGATCAGTATGAGTCAGTAAATTCCATGGGAATGAGTGAATTGTCCCGCAAAAACAATGCCTCCCTCTTTGAAATGAAGCAAGACTGGGAACTTGAACCTTTTTTCACAGAAGTGCTGCATGCTGTTGCTCTTGGGTCCTTGTGGTTTCAGACACTGACTGCAGAGAAGATGAGTTGTGACAAGGTCTGACAAATCTTTTGCCAGTGTCCCAGTCAGCAGAGTTTCTCTTCAGGCACTGTCTTTTATGGGGAAGCAGCAAGGTGGGTAAACAACAGAGAGAACAGTTTCTGTAAATTAACAAACCTTGACAGAGTCACCTGGTGGCCAAGTGGTACACTCTCTGGTGGAAAATGATGGGTTAGATTCACAATGATTCTGCCTCTGAAGTGGAAAAAAGCCTGCCGGTCCATTCCTTGAAGTTTTTATGGAGCAGGAGAAGAGCACAAGGCTGTAGCTGTTTTTGAGAGGACACAGCAGAGCCCAGTGCCCCTCAAAGCCTAGGTGCGGTAGTGGAGGTTATTCTGCAAAGCAGAGGGAAGAGGGTGGCCTCATGCTCCTGACTGCCTCCTGGTCCAGTCTCTTCAAGTCAAGCAGAAACTTGGTGCTTGCTCCTGGGAGAGGCTGCAGAGATAACAGCAGTCTGGCCTGGGGGCACCACTCCTGTGGGCCTTCACGGTTCCATTTCTTTTTTTTTGGGGGGGGGGGTCATTTTTGTTTTCCCCTACAGGGTCTCACTATGCAACTCATAGCGATCCACCTGTTTCCTGCCTCCCAAGTGCTGGGATTACAGGCGGGGCCAGGAACCGAACCCTGACCCCTGCACTTTCCTAAAAAAACCGCTTAATCCGATGAGCTATATCACCAGCCCTCATGGTTCCATTTCCATTTCTTCCAAAGCATAGTGTTTTCCTTCCAGTGGTGCAGAGCAGTCCCATAAAATCCCCTGGAGTCTCCTTACATTCCTCTCCCCTCTGTGAGGGTAGGTGCAGATCCCAGAGGCCAGATGGGCAGCCAGCCTGCCTGCTCCTGTACCCCTCCCCTGGACTCCTATAGTGCCCCTTACTTTCTTCCTCACCCCTTGCCCTGAAAAAGATGAGGTTGCCACTTGGAGCCATATTGGCAGGGACACTGGAGGGACACAGAGGACAACAGCTACTGAACAGGCTGTGTGCTGCCATTTTCCAAGGCTCCATGAGTCACAGTCTCCCAGATTTCTTGTATTTTTCATAGATTTGTTTTGTTTTGTTGGTGTCTTTAAGACATGCCTGGCACCAAGGAGAGTCACGTAATTTACCCAGTGGAGTCCCAGGTAGAGCTTTTCAAACACAGACAATACTGAAATAGCGCTACCTATGACAGTGCCTATTCCTGTTCAGCTCCAGAAGAGTTAGTGCCCTCTCCACTGAGCCAGGTGCTAACCCAGAAGCCACTTACCTGCTGGTGATGGATATGGTGACCAGCACTGCTGCTGGGTTTAGGATTGCCCCATGAGATACAAGGGGGAGAGGAGCCTTAATAAGTGCTTCACCAAGCCTTCGAGCCACTCTTGGAAACCGCTTTAAAGTGAAGTTTGAAATAGGACTGCATTTCCACAGCCATCAGGATGTCAGCTTCAAAAGGAGAATAAACTTCTGAGGCTAGATCCCTTCAGTGTGCAGCCAAGGCCATGCTGAGGAAGGGAGCAGATGTTAGAGGAGGATGGGGGATTCTGTTCTGGCTCCAGCACTGCCTAGGGGACTTGGATTCCACAGTGAGTGCCAGTAAACCATCTGGTCCTGGGTTGGCCCCTCCATACCCCTAGGAGCCTTGGGAGGGTACCTTTCTTCTGTCTCCCCTATAGATCCAAAAATCTGCCTGACCTTTGTTTGGGCTGAGGTTCAGAATGTTTTGTTTAAAAGGACAGTTCTATGTGGCCCAGAACTAACATGCCTCTCAGCATCTTGAGCTGAAAAGCAACCCTCCAATCCCTGGCTGCCACCCAAGATAAGTTCATCGCACCAGCAACACTGTCACCATGACCTAAAGCAAGTGCATCAACTCCTCTGCCTCATTTTGCCCATCTGCAAAAAGCAGGGGCCTACACACGGACTAAAACAGGCACAAACCCACCTGCCTCTGCCACTTGGGGTGATCAGATTTGCCTGTGGAAACCCCGGGCTGGCCAAGTGGGGATGGAGGCTACATCTTACAGGATAGAAATCTTCCAGGAGGCCCCATTATAGGGTCTACTACTTTTCTAAGGCACAGTGACAGGAAGAAAGATGGGGGTAAGTGCCCCCTGCATTAAAGAGAGAAAGAAACAAAGGTAGATCAGGAGACAAGAGAAACAGCTTGTCAACTGATTGATGCCATTTACTTCTGGACAAGATGACAGGAGGCTTGGCCTCCTTTGATGGAAATTACAGCAGAATCATCTCCCAGTCCTGTTGACTTGCACAAGAGTCTGGCAAATAGCTTTTGTCTTTTCTGCTTCCTTGTCAAAGGGTACAAAAGCCTCCCATCCCTCCCTTTGCACCATTATCTTCCAAGGTGACTCTTGAACACTTTTGAAGTCCCTGCCATCTGCTCTGTGAAGCTCTGTACTTTGTAGGATGGAAGAGCATCATGTTCCCAGAATGCCTTCTGTTCTCCCAGACGTGGTCACTGATACTTCTTTTTGTGAGAGGAAGAGGCAGCAATCCTGTTACCTCTTAGAGCCCAGTACCCCCACACCCCCATCTCCTCAGAAAGCCACTGATGAAAAGCAATGGCCTTGAGTTACTGAGAGAGCCCTCTGAGAAATGAGAAGACCAGAAAGTGCAAGTAATATAGTATAATATATGTTTGATGGTTTGGGAGATGGAAAATTTCCATCAGAAAGCTACCAAGTGTTTTTTTTTAAAGGAACATATGTGCAATTTTGGCAAAAATGCCTTCTAAGGACCAGAATAATTGGAACCAGTGAACTCTGAAATCACGTGATTTGTTCCCTTGCCTTATTGCAGTATGTAAACTATTTTGGAAAAAAGAAAAGAAGGGATCTGAAAGCATTACTGGGTGCCTAAGGCATTGTTAGGCACACAGAAATGTGGACTGGCATGCTGATAGATGAAAGCAACACTGTTCCTTTCCTCAGAAGACCTCTGAGGAAAGATTCACCTCACTGCTGAAGTGCCCATTCCTCACAGTGGCTTATGAGATGTTTATATCACAATCCTATAAACCCTGTGCAGCTTTGGCCTCTCGACAGGTGGCTGCCACAGCCTTCTGCCTCCAGCTGGTGTAGTTGAAGTGCCATGCTTTGCAAAGACAGTGGCTTCAGGTTGCCCCCACGGGGCAAGCTACATCTGCTTTGGGCACAAAGCTTCCACGTCTTCTTTAAAAGACCTTTCCATATTTAAATCTAGAATAGACTTGCCAAGGAGAAATCCTAGTAACAGGCTCTGCCCTTTGATGGTCTTAGTGTCACCTTTTGCCATTTCATTCAGGTTCTTATTTGCAAATAGCAGAAACAGCCCAGGGTGGGTTAAGTAGGGGACACATTTCTTAAAGAAGACTGTGTAAGTCATATGTCCCCCAGCCAGGATCCTGACCACCCCATCCCCCAGCCAGTTACCCAGGTCAGGCTCACATGCTAGGGCTTGTACCATAGCTATCTCCAATGCTGAATGCTGCCACCCCCAGGTCTGTCACTTCTGCTCTTCTAGAAACTGGAGATAGCAGCTTCCACCTGTCGTTAGGACAGATTGCAGACAGCCACTAACTGCCAATGTCAGATCTTGGGAAGGTGTGCTGTGTCGGCTCAGGGGGAAACCTTTAGCAGGAGAGGTTGGAAAAGCCAGCATCCGAGAGCCCCACCCTACAGCAGAGGGACCAACTTTCCGACATGGAGATCCCGTAGGCATGAGAGGACTCAGAGGCTGGGCATCCAGACCTAAGCACGCACCCCAGCCAAGAGTGGGTTTTTATTCCTATGTACAGCTAAACACATCTACTGCCACCAGGTGTGTGCCTTGAAGTACACCAGGGCAGAGGGAGCCTCTGGCAGGAGTGAAGAGAGATGCATAAGCAACCTCACCCCAGGAGGCGTCCTTATGCCGCCCAGCTTGAGGCAAGGAAGTTACATGTTCTCTTTCTGGGTGGAAACAACCACTGAGCCATGGCGGCTGGAACACACTACTGTGTGGTGACAGCCAACACTACTGCCTGCCAGCCCTTGGCTCCCAGAGAACTGTCATGAGGCAGCCCAACAAAGCACAGGGGAATTGTCAAGGGGCCTCACATATTTTGTGACCATCAGCCTAGCCCCATTAGACTTCTCTGGACCTTGAGTGACAGCCCATCTGGGGCACATTGCAAATGACTGTCACATCTTTCCTTCTAAGCCTTTAGCCAGCTGGGGGATTTAAAAATAAAGAACTGGAACCAATTCGTGGTTTAAAGCCTCTCTTCTGACAGAATAACTTTCCCCAGCTGTCACCAGGGCTCACTCCCTGCATTCTCCTAAGCATCTGAGCACTCGCTTCAGCTCTGGGGAGGCACAGCCCTGTAGGCCAAGGTGCCCTCTCTGCTGCCTGTCGCCAGGCTCGCCCTGTGCTCTGGACAGCAGGTCAGCAATCCCACACACTGCCTTTTCCCTCATTAACTCAAGAGCTGAGGCACTAGCGCCAGCACCCAGCTGGTTGGAGAAGGCTCTGTACCCGCAGGGCTAGGCAGCTGAAGTGGCTACCTAAATGGACCTCTGTGAGGCAGCAGGCTTGGGCTCAGTGGCCTTGTGCCTGAATCTCACCTATAAGCCCCAGCTTATTATTCTTTAAAACTGGGTTCCCTGGTACTGATGCCCAGACTGATGTGTGCTTTGTCCCTTCTATTGCCAGCTTAGGGCTGTCAGCATAGGGTGTGTGTGTGTGCGTGTGTGTGTGTGTGTGTGTGTGTGTCTGTGTGTGTGTCTGTGTGTGTGTCTGGCACAGGGCTGAATGGCTGGGATACTGAGATTTCATGTCTGATAGGAGAAAGGGATATAAATAAGCCAGTCACCATTGTGAGGGATCAAATTCCACCTCAGAGAGTGTTCACTCGGGCCCTGGATGAGCACAGGCTTGGCAGCTACAGGCTGCTGGATGGTTGGGGTGGGTCTATGAGCAGCAGGAAGGGCAGGAACAGAGGCTACAAGTCAGCCTGGGAACTGCCCACTCTGGGCCTACTAGATGTGGAGGTTCCTGGAATCAGGCTTGGTATAGAGGGGCAGTGTCCTCGGCCACTCACTACCCCCACCAGGAGTGGCTATTCACTCAGGGATGCTGGGGGAAGAGGGAACATCTGGCATGTCCATGTGCAGGCGAGCATGGGGATTCCACCAAGCCCTCCCCATATGATGCACTAACCCCTTGCTCCTCAAAGATGAGTAAAAGCCTTGCAGAATATTGGAGGCCACCAGGCAGGATTTTCTCAAGAATGTAATCAGACTGTCAAAGCCCATCAAAGCCTGTGCTGCGCCAAGGGGCCAAGGCCATCTCAGTGTCTTCCTACAGGTCAGTCAAGGGGACTGATAAAACCACCAGACTCTTCCTACCCCACTCCTTGCTGCAGACAAAGAAAGAATGAATATAACCTGTCAGAGAATGACAAAAACAGTGGACGAGAACATGGCCCAGAAAAAGGCAAGGATGCTTGGGGTCAGGGGCAGCAGCTATTGGATATGAGGACTGGAGAGGATCTCTAGAGGCAGAATTTGACCTGAAGGAAGTGAGGACTGACCCTGCAGCACCTGGGGCAAGACCATCTAGGCAGGAGGAATGGTCGGTACAAAGGACCTAAGGCAGGAGTGCACCTGTTTGTGTTAGGCCTGGGGAAAACTGGAAGCCACCAAGGGGAGGAGTGTGGACCTTGGCCTTTGTCCCAAATTGCTTGGAGAGTTTTAGCAGAAGAATGACAGGATTACTACCAGAGAGAATTACTTTAACAGGCTTCTGATGACTTGAACTGTTGGTGGTACATACACGACTTTCCCTTTGGGTAACCTGTACTACCGGTGATACAAACATCACTTTTATAGGTCACTTTACTAATAAAATTCATAGTCATAAATAGATTGAATCTAGTTAGTTGCTTGAATCTGAATAATCACTACTCAAATATTAATGTTACTCAAACCAATATAAAAATTATTACAATAATCAAATATTTCTCTAAGTCACTTGATATTTGTTTCTTTAAAACATTTTAGACATAAATGCAGCTGCTTTGCAGTGTGCGCAAAATGCCATGCAATGCTTGCCTTTTTGTTTTTGCTGTCATAGCAGCGCCCACTTTTTTCAGATAGTCCTGCGTGCAGCACTGGCGGTTCAAGCCACGCAGCAGCATGGCGTGAATTATGGCTCCCTCATGAATGTACTAAAGGGCAGCAGGCATGGGGCAGTACCAAGCATGTATAAAGGGACTGTCTGTGAGGGATGAGTAAGGAAGAAGACAGGTGCCCATGAGGACTTAGCTTCCTTCATGTGTGGGCATCTGAGAAGCCCACACACCCTCCGGGAGCAGCCCCTGCTTTGCTATGTAGGGGGAAAATGTGGTAGCTAAAATATGCCAGTGGCAGAACAACAGGAGAGCAGGACAGGAATGATTCCCATTCCCTTCTTTAACCTCTTCCCTATCTCAAGCCTAAAAACCCATGGGCTCTTTAGAAAAGTTTTAAGCAAGCATACCAATATGTGTACACATGTGCATGCTTACACATGCGCAGGTTTGTAGCCACATTCCTACGTCTGCCCACAATGTGTCCCTCAGTGGCTGCAGGTTTAGTTGTGGTGCAGTAAGGCAGCAAAGCACTCCATGGCTGGCAATTCGTCCAAAGGAGGAGCGCCTTGGCTGTTTCTGCCCTCCCCTGCCCTTTCGATGGCTTGCCATCACAAACCTGATGCACACGAGATCTGCTCTGTGACATTGCCCAGTGACTACCTGTCCTTCATGCCGGGGCCTCACAAAGCATGAGTTATAGGTTTTGCAGTGAGGCCTTCAAAGGTTCTGAAGGCTTTGTATCCTGCAAGTTGCTCAAAGGCTGCTTCCTGTACACTTTAAATAGATATATGCTGGGCTGAGTTTTTAAATTGACACATTTCGTTCAGCTGAAAAAAGCATGATTAAAAAAAAGCAGAAGAAAGAAATGCAGTGAGTCATCCACAGGAGGAAGGAGGGGGTCGTGTGGGAACATTCCAAGAGACTAGCCAGGGTAGGCACTGCCAGGCATGGAAAGAATGGAAGCAGGAGCGGGAACAAAAAGGATGGTGCTGAGGAGGGCCTGGAGTAGGTAACTCGGTCCCACGGGGTCTCCACTGGGTGTGCTAGAGAAGAGGGTAGAATGGACTACACCTCTGGCCAGCAGCACATCTGGCTCAGGTGCTGGGAGTGGTAGTTATCATCTCCATGTATCTGCTTCATTAGGAGGCCACAGCAAGGCTCTAGAAGACTTTATCAGTGTCACCCCAGTACTACGTGTTAGTGGCAGATCAGGACCAAAGCCCTAAAGTCTGCTTCCCAACTCCATGTTTACCCATGTGGGCAAAGAACATAGCATCTCCCTTACAAAATCAGCTCAGGAGAGAGACTCATTTTCTTGGTTTACACAAGGATTGGGTGACTGATATGGAGAGAAACAGAAGGGAAGGAATTCTCAGCATGGTGCACAGTACTAAAAAGCTAAATTCGGTCTAGTGTGATGCAAATCATGTTTTCAAGTAGGTAATTTTGAGCTGTACCTCAAGACTCACATTTTCCAGCAAGGAGGCATCTCCTAGACTCCAGCACACCCAGGGAGGGAGAGGCTGAGGCCCAGCCTCACTCTTAAGATACTCCTGTTCCTTTGAATCCATTTCTCCAGCTGTTAACTGGTGGAGGATCAGTGCCCACCAGCCCTTTTCAAAGGTTCTGCTTCAAGCTTAGAAGAAATGTAGCTTAGTGCTTTAGAAACTGCAAAGTATTTTCTCCCCCAAAGTTTTTTTTTTTCTCCTCAGCCTCTCCCTGGGTGTGCTGGAGTCTAGGAGATGCCTCCTTGCTGGAAAACGTGAGTCTTGAGGTACAGCTCAAAATTACCTACTTGAAAACATGATTTGCATCACGCTAGACTGAATTTAGCTTTTAGTACTGTGTACTAGGGAATCGAGCCCAGGTGCTCATGCCATACAAAGTAAGTGCTCTACCACCGAGCTATATCACCAGCCCCTTGAGACAAGTTCTTACTAAATTGTCCAGGCTGATCTCAAACTTGGGATCTTCCTGCCTCAGTCTCCTGAAGAGCTAGTTCCCAATGTGTCCCACCTTGCCTAGCTGCAGAACTCTTAGCTAGGGTCTCTGTTTTATGTGAACATGATGTCCTAGAAACTTTAACCAGAGATGCTCAGTGAACTTCAGTATAACTATAACCAAGGTAGCATTTAGCTGGAAATGTTCTTTTTTTCCTCTTTGGTACCAGGAATTGAACTCAGGGCGTCACACTTATCAACTGGTATTATGCAACTGAGCTATATCCCCAGCACAACATTAAGCTTAAGGCCTGGCCCCTGTCATCAACCACTTTTTGGGTCTTCTGTCCCTGTCTTCACTAGGTACTCTGGGGTCACACAGGCCTGAATTCTCAACCCCACACTGCCGCTTAGATCTGGGCCCTCTCTGATTAGATGTATTTTCTTGGCGCCTCAGTTTCCTCTTCTGTAAAATGGTATAAGACTTATACAAACATAATGTGTATATGTATCACAGTGCTTTAGTAGTGTATAGGAACTGCCAGCCCATGCCAGAAGCTCTATAGTCAGTGGTTTCTGTCCCTTCCTCCCCACCCCAAGGGGACACCCGTCCAGATGTGCAGGCACCTGCACACCCATGAGAGGCAACCTGGGGTACTTCTGAAGTGGGATTCTGATTTAGATGGGTAGCTTTTGAACTGTGTAGCTTGGGATGACAAGTCGTTCTATAAGTATTGCTTCCTCATTGTCCTGACAGAGTAGCAGTACTTGTCACAGAAGGTTTTGGTGGCCAGTTACATATTAGCTAATCAGAATAAAGGGAATGGTGGGGGAGGGGAGTCTGCCTCTGAGGACCCCAAGCTGACACACTTGGGTGAGGCCAGTTCAAGCATATTTGATCACATCCAGAAAGGTCAGGGTACCCCTCTGCTCCACCCCAGCAGGGCTCTCTGATGCAGAGAGGCACAAAGATGACATTTGGGGAAGAGAAACAAAGTTTATAAGCCCTATCTTCATGGTTCACTGTTGCATTCCTTCTTCCTCAAGGGCCGTGATGTTGAACCTTTAGGGCTTTCAATAACAACCCACCACCGCAGCATAGATGCCACAGGTTCACCAGCACTGCTCTAGGCACTTCTCACCCAAAGATATGGGTTGCAGGCCCTTGGGAGAAGTATGGCTGCCTTCAGAAGGGAGAGAGCTTCTAAGGAAGCATACCTCACCTTCTGTCTGGGCCACCAGGCCACCTCAGAACATGTAGGTACCCTGGCCCAATCCACCAAGGTGGGCAACCTTAGAGGGCATGGAGTCAGGGAATGGGGAGTAAACAAACTGCTTTGCCCAAAGCTTTCCCATACTGCAATTTGAAGCTGGGAGAGCCACCTGCACTGTCATGGTTTAGAGTACCAGCTCCAGACCAAATCCCTGATGCTGCTCCCTCTAATACTACCAGGACAGGGCCTAGTCATAACACCCGGGCCTCATATGGCTTTTACAAGGAACCAGTGTGTTACTTCTTTTACAGTGCTTGGATACCCTATGACATGAGACTAAATAAATTTTTAATTGAAAAATAGTATGAGTGAAGCTCCTAGAAGCTAGTAAACATTCAATGCAATTATTCTTAGAAATAGTCCCTGAAGGGCTGGCGAGATAGCTCAGTGGACTAAGTGCCTGCTTTGACAAGCATAAGGACCAGGGTTTGATCCTCAGTCCCGCATTCCATGCTGGCCCCACCCCCGGGGTGTGCTGAGCCAGCGAACAAGTCTAGGCATGGTGGCGTACACCTATAATCCAAGCACTGGGGAGGTTGAAAACAAGAGGATCACTATGAGCCTAAGCTGTGTAGTGAGACCCTGTATCAAATACGTAAATGAAAAGAAAAAAAAATAACCCCTGAATGTCTTCGCCTCCCATTCTCAGGCTGGCCAGAGTCCTGCTGCCTCTGAGACACTCAGGTTGCTGGAATGGGAAAGAGCCAAGGGGCTGCAAGGACTCTAAGCCCTCCTGGGAGCATTTGCACTTCATAAGACATGTGCTAGCCCTGATGAAAGCTAAAGTTTGTAGAAATCTCTGCCTCTGAGTGAGACAGTGGGATGGGGTAACAACAGGAAAGAGGTGACTTCATCCTTATCTAAGAGCAGGCTCCACTGCCTAGAGGGTACATTCTGAAGACCTGCCTCTCACAGACCTCTAGAAGGCAGGATCGTACAAGGACACAGACTAATCAGTGGTGTCTTGAGATACTTTCAGCTGGTCATTTGCAACTATCCAGCTACCAGTAGCTCATGCAAAAAAGACTCCATCTCATGCAAGAAGTTTAGGGCTAGAAGGCTGCAAGGTTGGCTCAGGGGCTTAACAAGGTCATGCAGGACCTATGTCCTCATTTTTGTTCTTTCACGGTTGTTAGATGGCTACCACTGCACCAAGCATGACATCCTTAAAGGCAATATCTTGGCCTGGGGCTATAGCTCAGTCGTAAAGTACTTGCCTAGTCTATTTTCTTCTTACTCCCACCTCTCATCTCTCTTCCTGCTAACCAACCCATTCTAAGATTCCAGGTAGGGAAATCTTTCCCAAAAGTCCCTTTCAAGATCTTTCCATGGGTGCCTGGGGAGAGGAGTCACCTTCTGAGACATCACCTGTTAAATGCCCAGAATAAAATTGGGATCCTGCTAGAGTGAGAAAGAAGGAATTTTGGCTGAGTGATCATCTGCCAAGACCAGCTGGCCAGTCCTGGTTTTTTAAGGAGCCTCCACACTGCTTTCCATAATGCTTGCACCAGTCTGCATTCCCACCAGCAATGGAGAAGGGTTCCTTTTTCCCCACAGCCTCTCCAACACTTGTTGCTGGTTGATTCTGTTATGATAGCCATTCTTTCTTGGGTGAGATGGTATCTAAGTGTTGTTTTAATTTGCATTTCATGGATGGCTAGTGATGGGGAGCATTTCTTTATGTATTTATAAGCTTCTAGTATTTCTTCCTCTGAGAAGCGTACATTCATCTTGGATGCCCATTTCTTAGTTCAGTTAGAAGAAATATTTGTACCAATAGTCTTTAGAAAATTTATGTCTGCATCTTGTACTCTGGACAACTACTGTGAAAACAACAATATGCATTGTATTGATTATTGTGGTGGTCCTACTGACGTGTTCTGAAAATAAAAACTTATAACAAACATTGAAAAAAAAGATCAGTTGGACTTCTACCTCATTGACCTGGCCTATCTTAAACTTCCTGAAGTTCCTCATTTGTTATCTTTGCCTCTTTGCATCAGCACTATAGTGAGTCCTAGCAGTCTAAGTTCCAACAAAAACCCCAATACTGAAGCCAGATGATGCACATGGAGGAACTGAGGCACTTAGGCTAAGGAGAGGGGTGGCTCCAGCTCCAGCTCCAGCTGCTCAAGTGCCTTCTGTAAAATGACATTTGTATATAACTTACATCTTCCTGTGTTCTTCAGTCTTTACTCTCTAAATGGCAGAGTATTTAATTCAATGCAAACATTATATAAATAATTGTTATAGTGTAGTGTTAGAGGCTAAACAAATGGAGCTACCTGACTGTGGTAGAGACATCTACCTGGCTTTGAGCCTGAAAAAATGTGAGGTACATTAAACTTTGTCTTTAGAAGTACTCAGCTTCAAAAATTTATTAATAGCAATGGGAAACACACTAATACAAACAGAAAAGGCTGTCCATATATAGTGGCATTCAGCATCTCCAAAAGCGAAGGGACAGGGTGCATCAAGCCATCAATAGAGTCCACATTTCCTTTTTTTACCTTTGCTGCTGTCCTAAGACAAAATTACAGTTTCACTCGCTGTGCAGAATGAGAAATGAAAGCCTGAAATGTTCAGGTCATTCGTCCAGAGTTTCAAAGGCCCCTGGTGGCAGAAGTAGCATCTGTAGCCAAACAAATAAAAAAGCAAAGATTATCTTAGTGGGGGAGCAGGTTGTGTGACTTTAAAGTCCAAATAGGTAGCCAAAGTTATACAAAAATACATGATGATCAATTAAAATTGGATTTCAAGGAAATAATGAATGCATTTCTAGTACAAGCATGTCCTGCACAATACTTGGGACCAAAACTCAAGCGTCATTTGTGTGCAGTGTAAATTTAATTGGGAATCCTGGATTTTTATCTGGAAATTCTGAAACCCGAAGTGTCAGGCCATCCTTTCGCACCATTCTTTTACTCAAACACAGAACACGGTGGTGGGAATCACACATAATGCTGACTCTGCGGGGGAAGGCATTGGCTTTTTCAGTGACATACACACTGGTGCTTTCATGCTGTATAGGAGGGGAGCTACTGCTTCTGCCCTGTCACGAGGCTATAACTGTAGCCACATCTCCACATTTGTAAAATGATCTCCTCTGACGCAGTGACCCACGGTGCTCCTGCTGCAACTGCAAGGCAGATGGGAAGTGGCAAGACTTCTGGCCTGTGTCATCAGGCTCACGCGCGAACCACCCCCGAGTTCCCCAGGCAGCCATGGGGTTCCCTCCACCCTCGCTTGAGGGAGCTTTGACTAAATCCTATTTCTTTCTCTCAATCGATCACTCCACCCGCCCACACTGGGTGCTTGTGAATCTCCAGATTCTGCATGATGGGGAAGCCCTAGAAGCCCACAAAGCCTAGGGAACAAAGTTCTTCTTCCAGCTGGGGAGGCAGCCTCAAGCCCAGGCTCCTCAACGATAGTCCCATAGGGGAGGTGACTGATGGCCCCTGCAGAAAACCATTGCCAAGGCCCCCTTCCCCGGTGGTGCCATCCTTGGGGGTGCAGGCTGGGTTGCACTGTGGAGGCTCACCGAGGCAGCAGCGGATCTAAGCTATAATTAAACCAGACTGTGAACATATTGTTCACGGAAACCTTAGGAGAACATGAGTCATGTTGGTGAAGTGAATCACACAGCTCAGTTTCCATTTTTATTTGCTGTATTTGAGGCCTTTACATTTCAGCTCAGGATTTCTGCTCCCTCCCCCATTCTCCCTCTGGGGGACAAATCCACAGGGCTGGAGAGAGCTCAGGGTCCAACTGGGTAGCTAGGTAAGGAAAGAATAGGAATGGTGGGGAGGGTGCTTGGCCAGTACTGAGGGCTCCTCTTCTGTTGATGTCTTTCCTGCTGCCAGGGGACAAAGAAAATAAAGGTAGGACAAAATGTGACCATTCTGACTACTGCTACTGTGTTGGAAAGAATTTAAGTAAAAACTGGAAAAGGGGAGGAGGTTGAAATTTTGAGTCTTATGATCCACATGCAGCTTTTGGGTCAATTCAGCTCCCAGGACAGGTACCAGATCGCACAGACTTGTGACCACACACAGCTTCTGGCATCTAGCAGCGGACTCCACACCATGCCTAATCTCTGGTCATAGTTTCCCCCTCTGTGGAACAGATGTGATAACATTTACGTCATAGGGTGTCTATGAGGGCTAATGAGTAAAGATGTGTGAAGTGCTAAGAGCAGTGCTCGACTCAGCCGAAGTGCTAACACGCTAGCTTTCATCACCAGGGTCCACATAACCAGCCCTTGGCGCTGCGGCTGAGCTCTGTGGGTGCAGGGCTTAGTTTGTTTTCCAGACCAACACAGTCACAAGACTGGACAAAGTCAGATTCACAGCCTGGGAAGCTCCCAGGGTCACCCTGCATCCCATCTGATCATTTATTTGTATTGTGGGTGAGGAAATAATTTTATCACACACATTAACAGAGCTCTTTCTTACGTCCCCAAGGGAGGTCCCGCCGCACTGGTGTTTTTTGTTAGGGAGCAGTTTCACCCTTTAGGGTATGTACAGGGTGTGATCTGCAGCCTAGAGGAGTGATGGGAAACCGTGTGCCACTTTGAACCACATCAGTGCTATGTAGGCAGGATTGCCATAGCAATAACACACACACACACACACACACACACACACACACACACACACACACCACTCAGCACACACATTCAGGGCACAATTCCAACATGGTCACTTCATTTGTATCCTCCTACTAATCTTAGGAGCCCTGCTATTTGCAGAACCCCTATTTAATAAGGAGCAACTTAATTTCAGACCCAATATGAAAAGATTTTCAAGAATACCCAGCTTTTGCCATGAGCAATATTCTTAACATCTCATATTCCCTAGGTTTATATTTTGTCTATCAAATTGCAAGTGATAAATAAATGAATTTTTTTCTCCTGTAATTTATTGATTGGAGACGAACATAATGGCCAAATGAAGCTTCCATTTAGCATGGGATAAATTGTGTTCTCAAGCACAGGAGCAAGGATTCCCACCAAGAGCAAAAAAATGTGACATTTTTTACTAGCCCTAGATATCTTATTTGGAGCCCCATGAAGGTATTATAAAATAGTCACTCCTAATGAACATCTGTTTAGATGACTGCCCTCCCTGGATGTTCAGGGACCTCAAGAAGGGACCAATGGTGAGGGGGCTTAGATCTCACTTTGCCAGTCTAAGCACCCCTAAAATAATGGCTGTATAACCATCTCAGGACAAAACAGTCCCAGAGAGGTAGAGTCATAATAGTTGGTATTTGGAACAGGACCCCATAAAGCCACATTTATGGACCTCTGGATACAGAGTCCATAGTTTCGTTCCTGAACCAAGAACTTGGGATTTAAGGCTATACGGACATATTCCTAGCACAGCAAGCCTAGCCCCCCATCCTCCACCCAGAGCCACCAGAACATACCCACAAACTTGTTGTTCTGGCCATACTAGGCCACTGGGTTCACTAAACAGTGAAGTTCAACAATCCTCGTCTAATTAGCTCAGTATGGCCACCAATGCCCCTCACTGATGTGTCCAGAGGGTAACCCTAAGCGGGGCCAAACAGAACCCATGTTTCTTCATTTAGAATGTGAGGTGTCACTCTGAATCCCCAGCATTTTATAATGAACACTTGAATTAGAGTCAAAAGGACACTAGTTCAACTTCCAAACTTTGTTGCTTAAAATTTCATGTGATAGACTTAAAAGCCCTATAAGTTCCATTAGAAGTCTGTTTGTATACAGTAGATATTAATAAGGTAGAAAATGAAGTAAATGGTAATTTAAGCTTGGAAAAAACAGAGAAAAATCTCCAAAAAGCTTATAAACATTAATATGAATGAAATAAAATTAAGTATATCAATTTATCAAATATTATTAGGCCAAATATACCAAGAAGTGACTATCTATGTAAGCAATCAGACCAGATGTGGTGGTGCACACCTGTAATCCTAGCACTGGGGAAGCTAAAAACAGGAGGATCACTATGAGTTTGAGCTGTGTAGTGAGAACTTGTACTAAGTACATAATTTTTTTTTTAAGTAAAAAATTCAGGTCTATGCTGCTTGGAGGAAAAAAATGATGAAAATGAAAATATAGTGCCAAGATCATGAAAGACATCTTGGAGAAAAAGATCGGAAAGGTAGTCATGTCAAACCGGTTAGTGACGTCTCCTTGCTGTGTTGTCACAAGCACATATGGCTGGACAGCAAACTTGGAAAGAATCATGAAAGCCCAAGCCCTGAGAGACAACTCCAAGATGGGTTACACGGCAGCAAAGAAGCACCAGGAGATAAACCCCGACCACTCCACTATCGAGACCTTGAGGCAAAAGGCTGGGGCCGATAAGAACGACAAGTGTGTGAAGGATCTGGTCATCTTGCTGTATGAAACCGCACTGCTGTCCTCTGGCTTCCGGCTGGAAGACCCGCAGACACACGCGAACACGATCTACAGGATGATCAAGCTGGGTCTAGGTATTGATGATGATACATGGCCGATGATACCACTGCTGCTGTCAACAAGGAGATGACACTCCTTGAAGGAGATGACGACACATCACACATGGAAGAAGTAGACTGAGCTCAACCCGAAGAGCCACTAGTGCGTGCTCAGTGCTTTAACCTTCATTCCCTCTGATGATATATATTTTCAAGGATTTTTTTGTTAAGTTTATATGGCATGATAACTGCTTTTAAGGGGAAGATAAGATTTCTTTCTACTTTTAAGTAGTACTGTGATAATTTAGGCACTAAAACAGAGCTAGCAGTGCTTTCTCTAGTTTGACCTTGGTTTCTTTTAACACGTTGAAATGTTTGTGGTAAGATGTAACTTTACTGTTAACTTTATGAGGTCTGAAGAGCTTAGTTACCGAGCCAGGTTCCTCAGTAGACCAAATGTTGTGTCTTTGAAGTGTTGAGATTCCCTGAAGTTTAAAGGAATATTTGTTAAGATAGCTTGAGTTCTCTTATAGGATCTTTTTTTAAGCTTTCCCCAGTAGTTTCAAATTCGCATGTCCTAGGCTTCTACAAGTATGTTACACTGAGAACTTGATAGCAGGAACTGCACGGGCTTGTTTTCCAAAGAAAAGGACTGCTTCAAGGGAGAGAGAACTTCCTAGGGTTACCGCAGAGCTGTAGCAAGGCCTGTGCATGGAAGTGGAGTGCCCAGGTCACATTTTGCTTCAAAAGGTATTAAATACAGCTGAGTTTAAAAATAAAAAAAAAACAATAAACAATTAACAAAAAAAAAAATATAGTGCCAGAAAAATGCCTATAAGAAGAAAGCAGGGCAAGTGGAGGTAAGAAAAAGTTAAGGCTCAAAGCCCTAAACAGGATTAAGGCGAACCAATATGGTGAAATTACCTTGAAAAGCAAAATTCAGCCTCTCTTGAGAACTGGAATCCAGATGGTGAGGAAGAAAAAAGGGACTAAGAAAGAAAGGGGAGAAAGGAGACAGGAGAGGAAGGAGAGAGAGAGAGAGAGAGAGAGAGAGAGAGAGAGAGAGAGAGAGAGAGAGAGGCACAAGCAAGTGTGAGAGTGAGCACAAACTCCAGGAGTTGGGAAAGAACTGACTGAAAAATTAGAAGCTAGAAAAACAGAACACAAAACAAAGAAAAGAAGACATCATCCTGAAAGATCATCCCAACTCCCATGGAGGGCTCCTGTTCCTGAAGACACAAAATAAGTCCTTAGGATTGGGAGCTCCAGGGACAAATGGTTGACTGAGCTAGTGGCACTGACCCTAAGAGGTAACTATAGCTTTTGTGAATTGCAAAAGCAGCCCAGGGTTTTGCTTTGAGGTGACTCTTTCTACATAGGAAGCAACAGACAGAGAGGGAATCTAGAGTGGTGCATGCCATATTGCCAAAGACTGTTTAGTCAAGGTGCCATTTCAAGACGGAGTGATTTAAGACTGAGACTCAGAAAATCTACCGAACAACTTCATTTCTGGGTTCCTATTATGACATTCCCACAGTGTCTTGATGAGAGATAGCCATGGAAGACAGTTATTACTGTACCTTTACTAGTATTACTAGTTGCATACAGGAAGCAAGCTACACAAAGAAGCCCAAGAGGTTTAAGCTCAGGACAGGAAGGACCTGGCCCTCTGTGGTGAGGAGGCCCAGCTCGTGTTATCACTCAGAAACGACTGAGTCTGAAAGTGCTGGCATGAAGTACAGCAAGAAGCTTGAAGCATTCCCCTGCTGCCTACATCCATCACAGATCAGAAGTCTGACGACCTTCTCCATCT
Organism: Capromys pilorides; assembly: GCA_004027915.1. NCBI lineage: Eukaryota > Metazoa > Chordata > Mammalia > Rodentia > Capromyidae > Capromys > Capromys pilorides. The sequence continues at coordinate 38,005 of PVKN010002944.1, forward strand.
ACCAACATGAGCAAGGATATACCTCATTTTGAATGGTTGTCATTGCATGGGGCAATAGAATAGTGGGGTCTCTGGGAGAGGATGGCACCTCATGAACTCATAGTCCACAAAGCTAGGCACAGAAAACTGACTTGCTTGACTCCAAAATTTCAGATCTTGGAAACAAACTGCTCATCCAAAGAGACAGTTTTTGTTTTTTTTCTTAGACTCACTTTTTTCTCTCTCATATTTATAGGGGGGAAAAAGCTTCTGTCTTAGACAGAGAGAAACAGAAAAGGTCCTGAGTGGATTGCTAAGGATTCTACATTTCCTAGGGATTTTTATACAGCAAAACCACAAGGTGAGACAAGTCCAGTGTGGAGAAAAATGGGAAATCACAAGGTGGGCATGAGGTGAAACAAAACTATGGTCAACCAACAAAATTATGAGCATAATTGACTCTTACCTCCACCCAGTGATCTCAGTGGAAGACCTCCAAGTGATAGAGAGGAAAGAAACTCCCAACCTGCTAGGTATCTGGTAGAAATTCATGTTCTTTAAAATTAAAGAATGAATTTTAGGAACAATGGAGGTTAAGAGCAGAATATATTTATTGGAGGAAAGAAAGCTTCTGTCTGAGGGAGAGAAAAAGAAGTCCCAAGTTGTTTGCCTGTTTGTTGCTATTAATAGATTTGTTTATGCTTGTTATATCCAGATTACCTTTGCGTCACTAGCAATACTGTGATCCATTCCCAAAAACCTGGCGCTGAGTTAGTACTACCAAGTTAATGGAGGTGGTTGGATCTTGGGGCACTATAGCCTCTAGTTAGCTAAGCCCAGTGTGTATCACCAAAAAGCAGACACTAAGAGATCTCCACACTAGCAACAAAATCTTCCCACTATAACCACTCATAAAACTCAGGATAAAAGCAAAGCAATAAAATGCCTCTAAAAAACTCCCAACTCCCCCAAAGCTAATTCATGGGGAATCAAGGTTAAGGAAAACAAAAGCCACACAGACAAATTATCTGAAAGGATAAAAGAGTATTTTTTTAAAAACCCAAACATAAGGTGCTCAATGAGTTCAAAGAAGATATAATTAAACATAATGGATATAATAAAACAATCAGGGAGCTTACAGAAGACAGTAATAACAAGCTTAGCTGAACTAAACAAAAAAGATACAAAACATGAAAGACCAGTTTAGCAAAGAATTTGAGTCCATGAATATCTTTCAAATAGAAAACTAGGAGATTAAAACTTCAACTCAAAATATGGATGCCAGAAGTTACTTGTGTGAGAAAGATAGGGCTGCTCCTAGAGATCGTCTCTTCAGAGATCCCTTTAAAACAAGAGATACTGGGAAAAGAGAATGAACTTATTCAAAAGGAAAGAGTTACTGAGTTGAGGAGAAGGAAGCAGAGGGAGTAGGGGAAAGAGATATATCTATGTATGTAAGCAGGATGGTTTGAACAACTGTATTATGCATTTCTTCTGTTCTATGGAAATAAGCAGTTAATGCTTAATTTGTTTTGCCTCCTTTTCTCAATTGTTTCTCCTTTTTCTCTTAATTTCTTATATATTTTTTCTTCCAATTTTGCATGCATATGTCTGGTAGTATGAAAGACAACACTATTCATTACAACAAATCCTGTGAAATTCATATTACTTTATTAAGTGAAACTCTGTATCACTTTTATTTTTGTGTTTTAATACTATTTCATACTCTTTAAAAATAAAAAAAAAATTAGGGATGGGGAGATAGCTCAGTGGAATAAGTGCTTGCCTGGCAAGTGCAAGGCAAGTTCAATCCCTGGTACTGCTAAAAACAAACAAACAAACAAA
>PVKN010002945.1:0-39816 GCA_004027915.1 Capromys pilorides
GCATTGGCACCATGAGCACAGGCTGCCCCTCCTGCCCCTGCAACCCAGAGGTGGAGGCTGGGACTCTCAAACCCAAGGCCAAGAGCTCTGATTGGCTGGTGGACAGTTGGGACAGGTGAAATAATCTAATCTGGAATACTGCTTTCCTCACCTTTTTTAATAACCATTTTGCCTCACCGCAGACCTTAATATAACAGCAGTAAAGGCCAGAGAGGAAATTGGAAACATGGCCAGGAGTGTGCCTTATGGTTCATAGCAGCCCCAAATTGTGACTGTTTATTAAAAGTAACACCCTTTTGTGAGGATGTGGATCAAAACATCCAGTGACTTCTCTTCTTTGATATGATTTTCTTTCTTTTTATATTTTTAATAGCTCTGAGTTTGTTTCCATTTTATGGTTTAATTAAATTTCTAAAATTGTTTCTGACTGAAACATTGAGCTAAGAAAGCTGCCTGGCCCCAATTTCCCCCCTCACATCTTCCCATCAGCTGTAGGTGACCTATGAAGGGGCCGCCTCCTGGGCAGCAGGGACAGGCAAGGGTTAAGGCAGGTGAAGGCAGGGAGGACTGGAGGTGACTGAGGAACTGCTCACAAAATACAATTAAGGGCCTTTCCCAGGCCTGGGGCTCTTTGGTGCTGCCAGGGGAGAAGAGGATGGAGCACAATGTTCCCCTTGTCCACATACCTCCCTTTTGTTTCAGCAGCACTTTGGCTCCCACACATGCAAGTTTGAATTTCCTGTTGGCTCTGAGGTGAGATTTATAACATTTATTAAGGTTGCTATTCATTGTAAGTTTACTGGGCAATAAGCCTAAGAGCTTTTCGGGGTTTAATTGCTTGCATTTATGAGGGGTTGCAAAGCTCCCCACCAGGTCACTGTCAGCCAGCTTGGCCAACTGCGGACTTCTTGGTGTGTCCAAGGAGTGTGTCCTCATCCGAAGAGCAGGTTAGGTGAAGGTGAGGGCTGGAAGGCAGGCAGTGACCTTCAGGCTGGAGACTGGCTTTCTCTTGTGGCTATTTCGGTCCATTTCACTCTTGCTCATCTTTCTCATTCTGCCTATGGCTGTAGCCACATTTGCATTGCCTGTTTTTTTCAGGAAGAAATGAAAAATAATTTGAAATAATAGGTGATAGTGGTGAAAGGCAGAGATGGTGGCAGGCAGAAAGATGAACACATGCTACAAACATAATCTTAAGAAATATTTTTACACTGTGTAATAGTTTGGGGTTTTTCAAGGGAAACAATGCGATATAGGGCACATTTTATAGTATTATTTTATAATGAATCACCCAAAGAAACATACACAAGGACTGCAGGAAATCTCTTCACACACTAATCTAGCTGAGGGCCTGGCTCCTCATATCCTGCATGAGTCCAGCTGAAAACCTAGAGCTCATAACAATGCCTCCCACAAGTCCAGCTGGAGGCCTAGAGCCCACGATAAAGTCTCATGCAAGCCCACTTCACTGATCTGCACTGAAAAGACCCAAAAGTCAGTGGTGAAAGCTAAAAAGTCTGTGTCAACAGGATAAAGGATCTCTGCTGAGAGGCTAAAGGAACTTAACTGGAGCCAGGAAGCAACACTCTAGGTAAGAACCAGAGTATCACCAACTTCCCCACCCCCAAAGTACCACAGCCATCCTCAGTGACATCCTCAGCCATCTGAACTCCTCCAGAGACGAGGAAAGCTGAATTCCCATCAGGAAGTCCAGTGCTCAAGCTTCTCCACAAGACTGAGCAATGTACCATCTTTCCCTCCAGAGCCAGGAAACAATGTTCAAGATAAGGACCAGAGCTCCCGCAAAATGAATCATAGACGTTCTCAGCAACAGTGAAATTCCCAAGCTCCTTCTTTGACAAAGATAGTCAAGTTCATCAGGAAAGCCAGCATAGCAAGGTCCTCCAGCAGAACAGCTCAAGAGAACCAGCAACTTCCAACAGCTCCAACTGCTTTTCCAAACAGCCTCCCTAACCGTGTCCCAACAGCTGCTTGCTTCTGCTTCTTAAGCTGCTGTCAACAACCCGCAGGTGGGCCTCCCACACCCCACACCGTGCTAGTTCAATTCACCTGGGTGTCATAAGTTGGCTATCAGTTAGCAATCCACTACACATTGTCACATTTAATCTTCCCAGATACCCTATAAAACATAATTATCCTCATTTTACAAACAAGGAAGTGGAGATTTTGAGAAGTAGGTAACTAAAATTAAAACAGCCAACAAAACAACTGGGATTCTAACTCTACTGTAAGGTGACACCTGCCTTCGCTTGGATGTCCCCACCACACTGAATCTGGCTTCTGGACACTGCCTTAACCTATGCAACTGGTTCATTTGGATCTTCGAGACATTACAAGCACAGGGCTTGACTTTACTCTTTAGGATGGTGGTTTCCCTGGTCACAGGAAATAACTTCTCACAGTGGTCTTGTGCCTTTGCAAATCAAGGAAGCCTCTACTTTGAGACTAGGTAAGAGCAGGAAAGGCTAACTGAACAACACTGGGTTAACAAGGTTCAGGTTATACTTCCCTAAACTGCTAAGTTTTCCCCAGGTTCCTAGGCCTAGCTCACCACTCTATCCTGTCCTGTCCTGTCCTGTGGTAACTTTGTCCCTTGTGTCATTACCCACTCTTCATTAAATGTAGTATGGAATTATCCAGGAAGAGTTATTTCTTCAGGTCTTCATTTCCTTATGAAGTCTCTCACATGAAAAATTTGTATTGTATAAATGTGTATATCTTTTTTTCTTGCTAACCCATCTTTTGTTACAGGGGACCTAACCAAGAAGCCAGGAGGAGAGTTAGTTTTCTTTGCCCATAGGCCCAGGCAGGAAGAAGAAACAGGCATGCCACAGGCTCTGAGAGAGGTACCTATTGAGCCCGTTTTGTAATTTGATGGCAGAGTTGGGAAGAAAGAGAAACAGCAAATTATTTCATTTCTTCCTTCATTCATTTATTCAACAAATATTTGGGCTGTGGGCCATCCCGCCATGAGCTGGACACTGAGTTAACATCGGGATGCTGCTGGATGCATCAGCACTCATTCCTACCCACTGTGCTGAAGTAGGCAGGGTGCAGCCCCTGCTCTGTGTCATCAAAGCTCTCTCGAGATCCCCAAGGTCTGACACAGTGACAAGGTTACCCAGACCACCTTATAAGAGATGGTCCTTTTGCATAAAGAACAAACAAAACAAAGAAAGAATAGAAACTGAAAGAGCTACTGGGCAGGCATATATTCCACATACACAATAAATATATTGAAAATACCTGTGTATATTAGTCAAACAGTCTGGTCCTAATTGTCAGAAGTTATGATTAGACTTGTAACAGGCAAATAACCTATTGGAACAGAGAAATAAGCAGTAGAGCCATCATTGTGGGAAATGCATTGTTCAGGGCTCTCACTAATTTATTGATGCAGCAGTAGCTGTAGAATCAGATCCAGTTGAAGAATAAATTGGAATATTTTGGTGTATTTCTCTTTAAAAAGGCACTTTAAAGCCTATGTATTAAAATGACAAAGTCTTAAATAGGGGTCTCTTTTTTTCCTAAACAAAAGATATGCAAATTGCAATTCAAGATTTATATTATGATAAAAACTGAAATACAAAAGAGTCATTATCCTGCAAAATGTAAAAGTACATTCTTCATGAGTCTATAATGATATAATGGGATGTTGATGTAGTAAGAGGTGTCAGCAGGGAGACAATGACCTTAAAATTTTAAGTCAGAAACATTAGAATTGAACAGTAAGTATCTACCGCCCCACCTAACTACCCATCTATCTATTGAATACTGCATTTTTGAGCAATATAAGAGCAATCTATTTTTATCTTTTAATGCTGTAGCCATAATGAGACATGGCAAGAGTGGGATGGGGGAGAGTTGGGAAATTCATTTTCATATAACCATTTCACCCTTGAAATTAAATAAAGATTTACCTTGAATTTTAGGCTTATAAGCCTATTTCTCATAAAACTTAGTGGTGTGTTATAAGGCGTAGAGACCACTGCGGGCTTAGTAGCAGGGCCAACCCTTAACATCCAGTGTCAGGGATTCCAAAACCCTCTGCATAAGTAAGACTTGCAGTAGGTTTACAGTGACTCCCAGCTTTTTTAAGAACATCAGAGCAATTTATAGCTGGTCCTTGAGTGTCACTGAAGGGCAGCAAGTCAACTCAGAAACTACTAGAACACAGTAAGTCTATTCTATCAAAGCACAGAGAAACTGTAGCACATCGATATTTAGGTTTGGGACCATACCACTGAATAATCCTAAAAAATAAAAAAAAAGGTGTGTGTGCTTGCATGTGTGTGTGTGTGTGTGTGTGTGTGTATGTGTGTGTGTGTGTGTGTGTGTGCTTTCAATGGAGACAGTTTAAGTAATTAAATGATATGCCACATGTGAAGCAGATGTACAGGGTTGTTCCACTACCAAAAAACAGAATGCCTGCTTTTTCTTTATTTGGCAGGAATTCATATACTTGCTTTGCCATTTGATCTTAACATAAACAAAGGATGCTGGTCTCAGCCACCACTGATTTGAAGTCAACAGCTCTGTCTTGTTTCGGAGAGGTAGCAGAGTTGTGACGCTGAAAATCAGATGGTTGCACTGTATGGAAGTGTCTTAAATGTTTATTTATTGTTTTAAGGAGCCAACCTTTCATTTTCTTGTGTTTGAGTGCTCAGTTGATTGCCCTGAAAGATGTAAGCAGAAGGGTGGTATTTGCATAGAAATTTTAGGACGTGGGTAAAGCAACTCTCAGAGCTTTAGGACAAAACCAAACAAGTCAGGTACTCCCAATGAGGTCTAGGAAAATACTCTCAGACGAACCCCTGATAATTTTCTAGTTCCTAAATTTGCTGAGGGTGTCCAGTCATGGTGAGCTCGTGGTTTATGATTTTTGAGCCCACATGATGCTCCTTTCTATTTCATCTTGACTTAATGTCATTTGTCTTCTTTCCCAGAAACTTGGGTGCTCATTTTCCAATCTATCTAGATGATATGCTGACAGCATTTCCCCTGATCAGGACTTTACCACTGATGTCTCTGCCTCTGTTAATCATTTTCAGAAATGAGATTTTTAGTTAAGAAAAAAAAAGCTTAAATCAATTCTGACTACCTCCAGATTTCTAGGATTTCAAGATGCTTGATGAACACAGAAACCATGACCCCTTGGAGAGGCTTTCCTAAGAAGATCCTTCTCGCCTTTGTAAGTCAGCCTTTCAGAGCCTGACTCCTCTCTGTGGGTCATAGCTAGTCAACTTCTCTGCATTTTGTTTGGCAACTGCTCCCAGGGGCTGACTTCCGAGGACCTCAAGCTGTTTTTGATTGGAAAGAGATTAGTGAGCTATCAATTCTCTTCCCCTTCATTTTCCATCTTTCCCTCTTGCTCTTCATCCTAGTCCTAGAATGAGTACCCTTAGGAAAGGTGTCAGCCTATTTCAATTAAGTGTTTATCTTTTAAATTTCTCATCATGAGATAAATTATGACATTTTTATCAGCAAGGGCAAAAGAGAAAAATTGCACCAGTCGAAACTAAATCACACCTTATTTTCTTCCTTTCTAATTTCTCTAATCTTCTACTGACTTCAAATAACATCACTATGATGTATCAGACCTTGCGTAAGGCAAGGAGCTTTCAGAAACATAATCATTTTTCTTCTCTTCCATCCTTCCTTCATTGTTTCCTGTTTCTTTCATGGGAGTTAGCCCCCATTTTCCCTACTCACATTCTTCATGAGTGGCCTGGATTCTGCTCCTCAGATTCTCACCGAGGCATAAGGACAGGGATTACTCTCCCTGACATTCTGTACTTCCGGAAACTTTGCCTATCCCATGAGGCTGCTTTAGCAAAAGGCCAGTGATCACACTGTCTAATCTTTGGTCTGATGTCTAGGTGACCAGACTCAGTGTCTTTAACTTCAGCTGAGCCACTCACCCACCAAAAGTGGATCTGAAGGATCTGCAGTATGTCTTTCTTTTTGATGCCTGTGCCAGTCTAGAGCGTACATGCACCATAATCTCCTTGGACGAGTTTCCTAAGTTAGGCCTATATTCTTCATGGTGTAGGAACACATAACTTCCCAAGTTCTTTCCCTAATTGCTACATAGATCCTAGGTTCTGCCATACAATCCAGAAATCCCCTGAACTCTCACTTCTTCAAGCTACTCTGGGCAGCTACCAGAGATGCAACAAACCCATACCTCAAGAATCTTTCAGTCTTTCTGCAGTGCCATCTTACCTCGTTTCTGTAGGACTTGCCACAGCTCCCAGATTTGCAGTGGGAAGAGGTGGAGTGAGATTATGGTAAATGTTTTTGACTCAATTCTGAATCTCTCATTTTCACCGTACTGAGCTGGTACATCCTGAAGTCAATGTATCATCTCTTTATTTTTCTGATGAAGGTTAAATATTTTCATATGTATTAAATTTTTAACCTATATTCATCAAGATTTCTTTGTCCAGAGCTATGACTACATACATAAAACTGATAAGGACATTGTTTCTTTTTTGGACTAATGATTATGTTGAGCTGCACACTCCCAGATCTCTTGTAATTGTCCTCATTCTTCTTACAGTGTTTAGGGAGAAGTTTTATTTATATCAGAGAAGTAGCTCTCTGACAATACTTCAAGATGTAAAAGTTTACAGAGGAATATCAGAAGTAAAGGACCGGACAGTTTACTCCTTTGTTAGCTTTGAAAAAATCAATTTTGCAAGTGGAAATAAATTAATAATGACTATCACTGTGTGAGAAATTCCATAAGTCAAATCACACCCTCCAGTAGGATGCAGGGTGGTCACCACTATTCATATTCACAAAAGGTACCTGCTGCACACACAAGACACCCTACAGTCCACTACAGACATGTGGTGTTATAAATTTTTCCTTTTAAGGGGCTGAGGATAAGTCTAAAGAGAATAATACAGACTTAAAGAACAGAAAATATCAGTACCACTTGTGTAGACAATGAGCACAAAAGGGGCCCCAAAGAGAGTGCAGTTATTGAGACAGTCATAGTAGAATGTGACCTGAGGTCACAGCTGACTTCAGAGATGGGAAATCTGCACAGTCTCATGGGACCTCACACTTCACTTAACTCTCATCATCTTGAAATTCTTAATAATTTAATCTTTGGATATGTGTTCTATAGATGAGGTTCAAAAGTACAATGGTGGTTGCTCATGAGCAGAAGAGACAGGAACAGTACAAGGTGTGCACCTGCCTTTCCTTGCTGCCCTATTCACAAATCACATCCATGTCACCCAATGAGTGTGGTGTTTTGGTGAACACACAAGCACGAGAGCTCAAGGAAGACAGAAAGAAAGAACCAGGCAAATGTGCTACACCTAGGGCTGCATGATTACAAGAAGAGGGCGTCGGGCTGGGAAGCTTTGGTAGCCTCAAAAAGCTATGATTTTCATTCCAGCAGAATTGGCTTCCCATACAGACTACAGAAAGAAGATGTGAAGTTGTAGGAAATGCAGACAGTGGAAGAAATCCGCAACTTCTTTTCCTACTTATGTCACTTTCATGTATTAAACAGCTACTCATTTTGGAAATGATAGCCTGGGAAGAAAGGAAATGATAGGGCAACCTGCAGCTACTTTTCCTTTGAATCTCTCCTTATTTATTAGAAAGCTGAGAGAAGAGTATTAATGGAATTTGCGTGTTGAGTCCATGTCATGCAGACTTTCTAGGGTTTTGGTAATGAAACACATATGAGTGTACAAGTGACATAATACAGTTCTGTGATTTCAGTGATTTTGTATGAGTTAAAGGCTCTTAAATTACTTTTAAAACTAGTATCATGGGGCTAGCGAGGTAGCTCAGCAGACTAAGTGAGTAAGTAAGGAAAAATTAAAATTTATAATTTTAATTATTAATTTGGCAGATTATAACTTTTGCAAGCACAGAGACCAGGTTCAATCCCCAGTCCCACATGCTGTGTTAGTGCTGCCCCCAGAGCCTGCTGAGCCAGCAACCCAACCTGGGTGTGGTAGCACAACAGGAGGATCACTATGAGCCTGAGCTGCGTAGTGAGACCCTGTACCAAATACATAACATAAGTGACCAATCAATCAATCAATCAATCAAACTAGTAATACAGAATACAGTGAAGAGTGTTAAAACTTATTAATAATTATAAATTTAAAGTTTTTCTTACTTAGAATAATATTAAAAGAAAATAAATATCATGAGAAGAAAGATCAAAAGTACACAAAAGAGTTTTATCACTTAGTAAATTTAATGGCATTTGCTTCCTGCTTTTTTAACAGGAACATTTAAATTTGAGCTTTACTCTGAGCCTTATGCATTGTGTAGCACCTGCCCAAATATCTTGATGGTACATGGCACAAGAGCCTCTATTGAAAGTGGCGTCTTTGTGACCCTAAACTGATTTTTCTTCACTTGGCTTATAAGTATTGTTAGGGTTTGGACCTAAAACGTATGCCCCAAAAGTCCATTATTTTGAAAGCTTGGTTGGGAATGGACTTTTCAGAAGTAAGTGAATGCTTCAAGTAAATGAAGTCTCCCACTTCGTCCAAGTTTAAGCCATGGCTAGCTGCTTTTGGAGATGATAGAGCAGGAGAAGGGAAGAGAGTGAATCCCAGAATCCCGTCATCTCAGAGGTTGTTTCTGCCTCACAGTCAGCTTCAGCTCTGGCTCTTTCTGTCTCTCCCTTCTTCTTCACCATCCTAGACTAAGCAGCTCTTCTTTGCTGTGGCTTCCACCACAGTGTTCCACACTTGCCACAGGCCTACAGGAGGTGGAGCTCTGAACTGCGAGCTCTGAAACAGAGCCCAAATAAACCTTTTTTTCTTTTATGTGATCTTTCTTAGATATTTGGTCACAGTGGCAAATTGCTGACACAGATATCAAAATGAATACATGATTTCTCAAATTCATTTCATCGATGCCATCATGTAGGAATTTTCTTCTATCATTTGTAAGCATAGCAAACCAAACCTTCCCGGCCTGTCTGCTAAGGGCCCAGATTTCTTCTCTTCTGATTACTCTGTGCTCTTTAATTCACTCTTAACCCTTCACTTGTAATTCTTTAGAGGTATATAAAATTATTTTGAGGTCCTATAAAATTATTTTGAGGTCCTATAAAATAAAGACCAGGAAATAGTTTTTCTTCAAATGCTAAATCTTTAAGACTTCAGGCGTCTGCCGGGTCCTATTTCAATTCCTGACTATGTGTGTGCTCCTTGCACACCTTTTTCACTTCCATCCATGTTGTTCTCCTTGTCCACATCCCTGCCAGCCAATGCCACACCTCCACATGGGCTCTCCATCACCAGGATGCCAACCCCTTCAAGATCCCCTTTGTACAACTTGCCTCTTCTGTCTCCAACTTGCCTATCACACTCTGCCCTTCCACCTGAAACAGCCAGAATCAACAACTTGATCCTCCTATAAAGCTGTTTCAGTCTCCCTGCACCTGACAACGACAACAGACCCACTAAGAAGATGTACAAGTACTTTGCAACTACCGCGCACTCTGCAGTGTGAAACGTTTATGTCATTTTAATTGCATTAGGGACAGTTAATACCTGCTTGATGTGTAATCTATGCCAGCCACAGCTCTGAACTTCATGTATGGTCTCACAATTCATTAGGGATGTGACCAGTATTTCCCAGTAACTGAGGCACAGAGTACCTTGTCAAATAGCTAACAAGTGGCAGAGGTGGAATTCCAACCCAATAACTCCTGTTTCACTGTTTTTTTAGAAGAGAAGGTGGAAAGTTTCATATTTTAGTACATAAGAATACCGATAATTACTTTGTGGTCACTAAAGCTACTTCTATGTGCCCAAGGGAAAGGGAGGAGAAGAACTTACTAATCTTCATATCAGGAATTGCCCAGCAGAAAAATCCACCTACTCTTTGACTACAGTTTTGGCTTGCTCAATTCTTTTTTTTTTTTTTTCCTAACAGGCTTCTCTGAGAAGTCCCATTTTATTTTGATTTTTCCAGCCAGGATGGGAGAGGAGACAGGAGCATGAGGAGCCCACGTGCCCTTGCTCTCGGCCCCAGATGCTTATGCTAGCTGTGTGAACACCAGCCTACACGACTGTACTACAATCCATTTGGAACTTCCTAGCAGGACCACCCAGAAGCTGCAGCTGGTGCAGAGTGGTGGCTGCCTGTTTACATGAGAAAATGAGCCTAAGGAGTGGACAGTACCTGCTTTCTGCTTTTAACCCAAGCCTGATTGCCTGGAAAGGCCAATGTGTAATCCAGAAATACTCCTAGGTTTTAGGCCCTAGCTATTTGCCAGACACAGAGGTATTTCCTTCTGTGAACTAGGACAGAACAAAGCTTCTCCCAGGGTGCTGCTGGAGGCCTCTGTCCAGGGGAACCAGCTGAGGTTCTGGAAACGTGGGTCAGACAGATTCCAGCGTGCTGATCCTCAGATAGACCACATTGAAAGAGTCATTTTTCTCACACAAAGACTTTCCATTGAATCATATCCTATGTCCTATCTCTAGCTTCTCAGGGAGGAACAACGCTGAACTTGTAGGAAAAAAAATGTGTCCTTAAAGCCCTTGCCTGTGTCTTTTACGAACAGCCAAGTTCATGCCTGGCCACCACCCCAAGAGGGCATTTGGCTCTGTTGCAAGCTGAAAGCCTTTTGAGCCAGATGAATAACAGTGTCCGGAAAAGCTGACTTAGGGGTGAGGGCGCCACAGAAGCAGGGAAACTTGTACAGCTGCTAGAAAGGCCATTATCACATACTTAGGTAACGGAAGTTTAGCTAAATAGGTTATCTTACCTCTCTATGTCTCTAAATGAAATCTTTTTCTACAATTTTGTTTCAGAACTGTTTAGAGAAATCTCAATGTAAAGAGTGTAGCAGATCACTTTGTAAAACAGTGGGGACAATCACTCCTTAGGACATCTGCTTCGAAGTAAGTTCAGATGTTCAAAGATCAAATTGCCTGAAATTGAGTGGGACCTGCACTAATAGCTTTGTCTCTTCCTCTTTGTCCTTTTAACGAGGCCACCCCACACCCTCTGAAGCATGCTGCAAACAGTCCCAGGAAGGAGTAGGGAGAAGTCAAGCCAGGACAGAAATGTCACCAGTATAGGAGACTTTTCCTCCCTTGTTAGGCAAAGAGCACAAATTCTTTGGAGATGGAGCCTGGAAAAGCACAGTGAGGTAAAAGATATGGGGTGGTCACTGTGCACGAGCTATTCATTACACGATGACGGAGCCAGAGAAGAAGGGAATGAGATAATACTTCATGAAGAGCCACTCTATGAGTTTAAGATTGCCGCAGTTAGCAAACAATAATGTAAGACATCTAGTTAAATGTGAACTTTGGATAAACAGAAATTAGTTTTTAGTATAGTGTTTCCCACACAGTGCCAGAGACATACTAAAAAACTGTGTATTTGAAATCCTCATTTAACTGTTTGCCCTGTATTCTACCTGTTAACTTTATTTACAATAGTTCTAAGAAGTAAATATATTCCCATTTTATAGCTAACAAAATTAAGACTCGGAGCCATTTAGAAATTTGCCCATGATAAGAACTAGTGTCAGAGTCGAGACAAAAATCTGATCTTCTTTAATTGTAGATCCTATACATCAGCAACTATACCAAGCAATCCCTTTATCCTAACTAATTCATAGAGTATGTTTTGGTTTAGGTTTTTTTGTTTTTGTTTTTGTTTTTTTTTCAGTTGAATATGCTACTTCGAGAGAAAGAGCTAACTTCACTTTTGAGCCCTAAGTATGTATTAATAATCCCAAACCCTATACTGGATGGGAGAGGGAAAAGAATGCATTGCCACATTGCTAAGATAATTTACAAACTAAGGCTTGTCTGAACAGAAAAATATATGCTAGTAGAGAAAATGAGAGAGAGAGAGAGAGAGAGAGAGAGAGACAAATGTTATTAATTGGTCGCAAGTTTTTAAATAACAAACAGTTACGCTTGATTCTGCCAAGAAAGGGAAATTAGTAACCTAACAGAGCTCAGTATCTCCCAGCTGAAAGATCACTCAGGTTGGTCAGCACTTGCCTCTCTGTGGTGTCCCCTGCACCTTCAGTTTATGGCTGTAGGCCACACAGGGACTTTCAGGACCCAGCAGTGCTGGGCTACCTGACAAATGGCTCTTCCCTCTCTCTGCTCCCCATGGTTACCTCCTCCAGGAAAGATTTAACGTAAGGCAGAATCCGAGGCAGCAGGCATTAGAAGCTCAAAAATATTAGAAGAATCATAAAGCAATATTTGCGTGTGTTTTTTCTGTCAATCACTGTATCAGGCGCTTTGTAAATATGATTCCTAAATATTACAAGGGAACAGAACAATAAGGTAGCATTTATGACCTCTGCCTCACAGATAAAAGCACTGGGGCTCCAAGATGTTCTGAATGCCAAACAGTGGACAGGAAGATCCATTTAGTCAGAAATCTTGTGCTCTTAGAGTGCTCAGTTTTCACCTTAAAACAAAGGGAAATGGAGGCTTTCTCCCTCTCCCTACAGGGCAGGCAGGGAACTTCCCCTCTAAACAGCAAGCAGAAAGAGATGATGTTTTTAGGACCCTAGTGAAAAAAGGAGGCAGAATCTAATAGCATTCTCTCTTATCTCTTAATTGAAGACAGCGGTCCACAGACCCACTTTCATAGCTAACATCAAAACCAGAAATCAACACTACACAAATGTACATCTAATAGTGTAGCTTGCAGTGTGATTCCTTTTCCTCTATCATCTTAGAAAAAAAAAATAGAAAAGATTTGGAAAGAGCAGCTTAGAAATGGACTCACTAACACAGGTTATATTGATAGTCAATGGCTTTTTAAATTTGAAGTTCTGTTTTTGATAAGAAAAGGCTTTTTAAGGCTGCCTTTTTGGAGCATTTTATATTTATATTTACAGTCAGTTCCCTTCTTTTGTTTCTCGTGGCCTGAAAGGCTAAGTTCCCCTGCATATCTTCCAACAGTTAACATTTTGCTTCTGAAAATTATCCATTAAAATTGTATCAATTTTGTATTTTGGTAAGGCAGCACGAGGAAATGCCATCGTGAAATTAGATTTTTTTCTTTCACATCAGGCGCCCAGTAAGCAATCCAATCCCATGTATTTCTACTGAGACATTAGGGTTTGATATAATTTTGGGCAGAAAACATTTTAAAAATGAAACAATTGAATTTTCTAGATGGTCTTGGGGACCACTTAGCTTAAGAGAATACACTTCCAAATCAAAAGCCTTTCAATCATTTTAAATATTATTTGGATGATATTTGCTCTGTGTGTACAGGCAGTTTGAATTTGTATTGAATGTTTGACCGGCTCATGCACACATAGATGATGTATGAAATTATTATTTCATATTTTTCTAGTGTTTGCATTGCAAGTGACATCTGGCTGACAGGAACTTGGAGAAATGGGATACAAAGTGAATGCTGCAGTTAGCACAAGCATCATATTTATCAAAAGGTTTCAGGTTGGTCTGTCTTTGTTTAACATATGAGACTTGGAACAGAGACTGGGAAGTGCCACGTTTCAATGTTGCATGAGTTTTCCAACTGAGTTGTTTAGCAAAAGAGTAGTCGAAGAATAAACACTGATTGTATTATTTGTTCTGCTCATGAAACTAAGTATTATACTCCTAATTTTAAGAAAACACACTTAAATTAGATTTGACATAATTTCCATGCCTTTTGCTTGTATTTGAAAAATTTACAGATTTCATGTTAGAAAAGCATGCATATTGAGCACTATTCATCACTACTCAGAAAAGGCGATGTGGGAGGAAAAACAGCTCACTGCATTTGAGGTTGTATTTTCTAATTTGTAAATGTGCAAAACTCAAGCAAGACACGAAAGTAAGTACCACAATGTTTGCAAGCTCTGACTCTGCTGTGATATACCCTTACAGACAGTCCTTATATTCTCTCTTTCCTTGGGGGTCATGAGGAAAATTCTTCATTCTAGCATGAGAAATATCATTCATTTAACAAAGATCTATGACTCTGTTAGTGACTATGGACCAGCCATGCACTGGAATAGGCAGAGGTATCAGGCAACTCCTGCTCTTAGAAAGCTGATGGTCAGGCACCAGAGGTCAGTAAGGAACAATCAAGTTCAATGAGTTCCAGCAGCTGTGATAACAGAATGAGATCATGGATAAAGTGGGAGCCTGCTGGTGACAGTGCGATACGTTATGTACACGCACCAATCCCCAGCAGTGATGTGATCACTGTGCACTATAAAAGCGTACCAATAAGAGTTATAGAGAATGATGACAATGGTCCCTCTGCTCCTGGTAGGGGAATGAAGAAAGAGCGTGGAGAACATCATCTTTGCTTTATATCAGAGTGAGCCCCACATATTTTTTGAAACTCAAAAATTTCAGTAAAATAAAATATCATAAAATCCATTCTTCTTTCTTATCAGTTGAAGGCAACTACTATAAACATTTCTTTCCAAGACTTTTTTCAATATTTTCAAGATTTTAAAGCATTATGGATAGTATTGCAAATGTATTACATGTGGTAAAAACACCACATTTCTTTAAGCCAATGTGACATCAGTACTGAATGTATTTCTGTGTTTTTTAACTCTTTCTATACATGGTTACTCATTACCACATTAAATCTATACATTGGCCGTGTTCTATTGAGATGCTTGCTTTGCTTTTCATCTCTTTCAACCAACAATAAATTGATGACTTTTGAGAAAAAGGCATTCAGGAGAAAAAAGGTAAACCTCCATGGACAAGATTCCTTCTGTTAGAGTAAGATATAATATCATCAGTGTTATAAAGGCAATTAATACTTATTCAACATCACCTATAATGCATACATTCCCCTGTACTCTTGTGCCTATTGCCGTAAGAATTCTGATTCAAGTGTGGAATAGTAGAAATACATTGTGGACTGAGCTCAAATTTAATTCTCACTCTGTCCAGATGTGTGATTTCCAGGAAATAACTAATAACTCTGATCCTCATCTTCCTCAGTTATGAGCTGGCACAGTATTATCACTCATTTATTTAATGTTACTATTATTATATTTTTATGTATTTGATACAGAGTCTCATTACACAGATCAGATCTATAGTGATCCTCCATGTTTTCAGCCTCCCCAGTGCTGGGATTACAGGCATGTGCCACCATGCCAAGACTTGGTGGCTGGTTCAGGGAGCCCAGGGCTGAGGCTGCTATGGCATGTGGTACTGGGGATCAAACCCTGGTCTCTTGAACTTACTTAAGGAGGCTCTTAGTCCATTAAGTTATCTAGCCAGCCTTATTTAATATTATTAAGATTTTGTAATGGATACAAAGTATTTTGGTGTCATGATGCAGCAGAAAATGGTGCCCTCCCCCACACCAGATTCTTTAGGTAGTTTCCCAGGTGACAGTTCCTGTTCTAGCGCCAGTTGCTTCTGTCTCTTAGCAAAGACTGGTCACTATGATACACATCATAAGAATGAATCAGATCATCAGTTGATAAGACATTTTGCCTCTGTACTTCCTGCTTTCTTATCCTTAGACCACCAGAGATCAGGGCCTACTGCTCTGGGAAGGATCGTGATGAGCATCCATCTCTGCAAGCAAATCTGTCTCTAAATTCTGGGTGTCAGTTTGGTATTTCTGCTTGCCACTGCAGAGAAGATTTAAGGCAAGTGTGACACGTTCTACATCTTGGGGGCTAGCCCATACCCTAGTGGCAGGGTTGGATGTGGAGATTGACTGAACAGTTCCAGGGAAAGACATTGCTTCTATTAGGGGAGCATGAGAGTCTGATCTTGAGTAAGGAGAACAAAGGTTTAACTTGCTATTCTGCTATAACAGTATTCATCTTCTGCTAACCAAGTGATCATAAACCCAGTGTTGCACATAGTCTCCCTGTCCTGAAGAAGATTACCAGCTAATTTTGATTATAATGCTCAGAAGAATATAGCTATATAGCACACTAAGTTATGTAAGATGTGGTGGTGTTGGTCAGAGGTGTTTGCCTTTGGGACTTCTTCCTTGTAAAAGATGTGTCCTTCTCATGAACAGAGGGTCCTGGTGATCCATTAATGGCCAACTGTATTTTTAAGCCCCACTAATCTAAATGAAACTACTACTAAAACGGCAGGGTTTTATAAATGGACCATGGTATTAAGCAATGTACACACATGCTCTGTGATCTGATTTGTGCCTGCACATATTAAATCTCTTTCTGCTAAAATTCCCCAAAATCTAAATTTAACATTAGACTACACACACTTAATGTCAAATTTCAAGTACTCGTAATTTATCAATTAAAATACTTCAGATATCCCTACAATTGCTATTTGAACCAGAAAGATACAGTTAGAAATTTTTTATTGTCATTCTTCTACCAAATTCTATCCAAAAGTATGTATCAAGGTTCATCAAATTTATTTATTTATTTATTTATTTATTTATTTATTTATTTATTTGATACAGGGTCTCATTACACAGCTTGGACTCAGGGTAATCCTCCTGGTTCAGCCTCCCTAGCACTGGGTTTACAGGCATGTACCACCACTCGGGGTCTTGGTGGCCAGCTTTGTGTGCCTGGCATTGGGCCCAGCATGGTGTGAGGTACCAGAGATTGAATCCTCCAAGCCCAGTGACTCAAAATAATCATATATTTAGTTTTTTAGAGTTGGCTTAACTGAGATCTGGCTGGACTGACCTTGTCCCAGCTAGTGTTGTCTCTGTCCTATATGTCTCATGTTCTTATGATATGTGTTTTAGTCTAACCATGTCCTTCTTTTAGTCATGACAGCCATCCATGGTTGAGTCCAATTGCTTTTCAGACCTCTGTTTGCAGCATACCTGCTAACATCCTTCTGGCCAAAGTGCAGTACGTCACTTAGCCATACTTCAAATCAAGTCTTGGATGAGCTCTGCATAGGTACTTTCAGCATAGACACAGGGACCATTAGTACAAGTTGCCCTAAATGAACACATCATTTTTCTCTGAAGAAAAATGGAGTCTAAATCCAATTCCTAATCTATTTTTCATTTGCTGTGTTTTATATGCCTTCTATATTTCAGTGACTTTTTATCTCACTGTTTTCCTGAAATCATACAAAATACGATTCAACTTCCCTACCTCTCAGATGAAGAAATGGAGACTCAGAGATGCTGAGTAACACATTTAAGCTCTCAGGGATTCTCGCTGGCAGAGCCAGGGTCAGGAGCTGAATCTTTTCTGTGGAATCTGGGCTTTGACATCTGTTCTTTTACTATGTAATACAGCTTCTAAGTAAAATTTCAACTGTAAAATTTAAGCACAAAAAAAAATTTTAAAACTCACCTTATTTAATTTTATTTTATAGGTGAAAAACTACAGGGACATAATTTTCCAATTTTTATCACACTAGTTAATAGAAAACTGAGATGCCAGAGCCTAGATTTCCTGATTCCTCATTTTCTCCATAGTTTTAATATATAGATAACCATTTTATATATACAATTTTATAGAGAGACAATAATTTGCTGTGCTAGGGGCCAAGTGGTACAGTTGATAAAATCCTATCACAATTACAGAAATCATGAGAAATGGAAGATCACGTGAATACCTACTATGCAACACAATGGATATCGTTGTTTGCTTAAAATATTAGCAAAAATAAGACTCTGGACTCTTTGGACCATGTCTACCAAAGGATAGGTCAGCTTTGCTTTGGCACTGACTGCGTTCTTAGAGGCCAAGTTGGTTGGCCAGGCTGTGGGGCTGCCATGCAGGAGTCACAGGGCCACCACTGATGAGGAAGGCGGGTGCCGAGCATCCTGGCAGCTGTGCGACAGTGCAGAAATCACAGCGTTGCCGGGACCCAACTGAATTAGAGCTGACCTTAAGATGGATTTTACAAACTATTCAAGCAGATCTGTCATTTTGGAAAGTTTTCAGAGTGAAAAAGGAGAAAACAATAAAATGCATCCAATTTTCAGTCCCTCCTTCTGAGAGCCGCTGCTTACAGCCTCCACATGCTCCCCAGCACTGAGTCATTATCCCCAGTGAGACTTGCAAGCTTAAGACAGATGGAAAACAAGGGAAATATGGCTCAGGCCTCTTTGCATGGGATCAAAACTGGCCTATCCATGGTGCTAGTCTCAAAGTATTACCCTCACAAAAAGGAGCTGGATGGGAGGATAGCTGGACCCTCACTGGGTCCAAGAAATTACCTGGTCAGCATGCATCACTTCCTTCTCAAAAAACAATCATATAAACCAGGGAATAGCACATAGTAGGTGTTAGGTAAAAGTGTATTCAATGAATGATTTGTGAATGAAGAACTGTCTTAGTGTTACTGCCTATCTGGTTGTGTTTTCCTTGATTTTGAAGAAAATCTGTGCTGTTCAGGTTTTATTCTGGTTATTTTATAGAGGATATGATTTAGGATCTGTCTTCAGTCATCTGACCAAAATGTTTGAATGTTTCCTGTGTTCTAGACATCAGAGACACAATATCTGGTAAAATCATATGCAATAGTATTTCGTGTGCAGCTTTCAGTCTTGTGAAGTAAATCAGTTATGAACTTTGAGTCCTGATATTTCCACTTGTTAATATATATATATGCACACATATATGTATAACATGTACATAAATATGTATATATATCCTTGTGCCTCAGTGTCCTCAAATGTAATAAAGATACAGAGGTTATCCTGAATTCAATTTTATGCATATGCATGCATGCATAGAAAACACTTGGAATATTGTCTAACACTTAATAAGCACTACATAAAATGTTTGGGAGTCCCTCGTATAGTGCTGTGAGGATTAAATGTAAAAATTCATGTGCATACTGAGTACAGTGGGAACATATATTAAGAACATCATAAATAGTCGATGTTATAATCTTTATAGGTAGCTTTAAACATTATAGCAACTCTAAACTTGATGTGAAGAAGGTAGGAAGAAGCAAGGAGTGGATAGGTGCAAAGATAATGTGAGGTCTCATGAAACTTAAAAATCTCATCCATCTTATTCTCAAACAGATATTTTGAACAACACACTTACACAATCACATACACACAAATGCCTTTAACAGCATTTTCAAGGATGTATTTAAAAAAGAGGTGACCATGTTCCTAAAATCTTCCTGAAAGTACTCTTGATTCTCGATTCATAGTGCATCCCATAGGCAGTTATTCTACCTCCTCTAAGCTCTCAGAGGATGGTGGCCCTCCAGAGAGGGAGGGGCAGCCCCTGTTTGCTCTCCGGGATTCTTCCCTGGCCTCAGAGCCTGCCAAAACCAGGGGAAGGTTCTATTTTCCGTCACACTCATGTTCCTTTCCTGTATCAAATATTTCAATCTCAGCATTATCCTTTTTCTTTGCATCCAATGAGACCATTAAAGAGGTGCCATTAATCATTTTTAATTTCATCCCCTTCTTCCTCTCCCACTGGCTTGGTGCTAGAGCCTCTCCTCCTGGCCGCTTTTCCTCTGAGGGCTTCTCCCTCCATTCAAATAGCTCACTGATAACAGCATCATCGAGACTGAGGATAAGTAGATGTACAAGTGCCTCTGTACTTGAAGCTTCCATCTGGGCGCATCCTCGTCTCTCACGGAAGCATGTCAAGGGCTTAAATTTCCATTGGCCTCTTCAGCAAAAGAGGAATGGAACGATGCCTGCCTCCTCCTCCCTCCAGTTCGTATGGGCAAATGTCAGTGTGGACACAGGGGATCTGTGCTGGCACAACAGTGAGGAGGGGTGGAAGAGACTAGAACATGCGAACACACAGGACAAGAGGGGGGTGGTGTGAAATAACAACTGAAGCAACTGTCAGCACACATAAGAAAAGTTTTTATAAGCAAAAATTGCAAAGGGTTGTTCTTTGTGTTCAAAAAACCAGAAGAGGAAAAAAGTGTCATTCTCTTGTAGTGAAAGAGAGCTTTATGAACTACACAGGAGGAGAACCACACTTGAGAGTGGAGGTGAATAAATCCAAAAATAAGCAACCAAATAAATTCCTGGAAGCTTCCTTAGAAAATGAAGGACAACAATTTATTCTGAAGGGTTTAAAAAGAGTTTCCTGGAGACGAGCATGAGGTGGACTTGGACCAGACAAACAGCTATCATCTTGGGACTGGGAGGGATGGTAAGGGCCCCCGCCATGTACTTCACAGAAGAGGCGTGAAATAAGCTTGCCTAAGGTTACGGGCCTAGAGTTTGACAGCACAGCCTTCCTACTCCCCTCTAAGCACTCTTTCTCCAAGCCCCAATTGAACTTGGAGATTCTGTTCCAGTTTGAGATTTGTTTATAGGAAAGAGGAGGACAAGAATTAAAACAAATGAACAAAAAATGTGGATGGTTGGTTTATTGTTATCTATCCCAGTAAATCCAAGACATGTAAAAGAGAATCCTTCACCTTGGGGGAAAGGAATAGTTAACTCACAACCAAGAACCCCAAAGCTAACACTAACCGGGTGCCCGGGAAAATTGCAGTTGCCTCTTCATTTAGCTCTTCAGAGGACTGGGTTCCACAGGCAGAGACGGAGCCTGCATTGAAGAGAAACACTCACCATTTGCTCCTCCAAACACATTCTGTAGGAAGGCGTGGGATTTCGCAGCAGCGAGAGCAAAACTATTCACAGCAGTACCATATGCTCCCCACCATCAGGAGCGGCGGTGCTGGTCACTGCGCTTGGCAGGAGAAGCAACTGAATGGAAATACTGAAGACCGCAGTGGGAGTCTTCTCTTTGTGGGTTTTGGATGGCAAAATCTTCAATCTGTTCCACAGGCAAAAATCAGGGTGAAAATAATTCTACACAAAGTGCATGTGTGCATGCGTGCGCGCGCGCACGTGTGTGTGTGTGTGTGTGCGTGTGCATGCGTGCGTGTGTGTGTGTGTGTATGTGTGTGTAAGAGTAAGAATATGTTACTTCCAGAAAAGTTCAGACGAAATAAAGTTTCAGTATTTTTCTTGCACACTGTCCTAGCCAGGCAGGAGGTCGCACACTGAATGCGAAGGGGGAGAAGCCCAAGAACTTAGAAGATAGAGAAGAATTATTTTTGGTATATGTTCCATGCATTCAGCTGCTTTTTTCCCCTCTAAGAAAAATAAAGTAAAATTGAAAAGAATTTCCCAAATGCCAAGACCATTTAATAGCAGAATTACAACTGACGATAAATGCAGCACGTTTAAAGCTTGTCCTTTCTCTGCTATTAACTTTGTTCTTTTGGTTGTGCCAGAGAAAGCACAAGAGATAGAAATTGGCAGAAATATGGGTCTGAAGAACAGACATTCAACTCAGATGAAAATACCATGAAAACCTCTAGTAAAAAAAGAAGTCTTTTGTTTAATAGCAATACTTTTATCATTAAGAAAAGATTTATTTGAATTACAAGTAAAATTTAGGACAGCTTGTTATCTAATCATTATTAAGTCTGGGCACGAATAGGGTATTTTTTATTTCCAAAGTGGTTTGCAATCATTAGTTAATCCACTCAGCATGCTTATTCTAAATTGTGTTCTATGCATATGATAGATAAGGAGAGTTGTTGATGACAGCGGCAGGACACTGGGCCGAGGAACGGGCTGCACACACAGTGCTGGGGGCGCTTGCTCGTCTCAGCCACTTGGTTAGTCTGCCTGGGAGCCGAGCTTGTGCCAACAGGATGCTCTGAGGAGGACTCCACATGTTTAAAAATTTATTACATTATGTAAAATTCCCTTACCAACAACTATTTGAAGGTGCCACATTTTGATTTTCCAGTAAGTCTCCTTAGAATCTTCTAGGCCCAGTCTGCTTTTCCATTGGTAAAATACATTTCACCTATGAGCTCATCCTTCTGTAAATATCCACACTGAAAGCCAGAAGAATGATCAGAAAAGATACATGTAAATGCTCACCAGGTTTTTCTTTACTATGGGGAAATTTTACAGAGAGCCTAAGTGGATTGGACTAAATTAGTGGTATAGTTTCTTACATATCTTTTTCGTTGCTTCTTTTTACCTTGCCTTCTGGACAGCCATGATCCTAGTCCATATTATCTGAAATTTTCCATCTTCAATTTCTCTCTAGAAGGGAAGTCCTCAAAGGAAAAGTTGCTTTTACGTGTTCTAATACATGTTACTCAAATCTCAACCTAATGCTGAACAGAGGTTGTCCTCCTCATGCTTGGATTGCAATTAATTAGCTTTTCTTTATTTTTATTGGTTTGCTCCGCCCTCTCTATGCACATTAATTTATAGTTTAAATAATATACTCCATATATTTAATTAGCCATGCTGTGGAATACAAAAAGGTAGAGCTTTTAAATTATGTGCTGTTAAAAGTCAATTTCTTGACTTTTAACCCACATTTTTGAATTGTGTTTTGCTTAGTTGTTTGACTCTTTTCACAATAATGTACCAAGACTAAACTTATATTTCAATATTTAGATTTTCTTTCAATAATAAATATTATTTTGTTCTATAGGCAGATCAATTGTATTCTACCTTACATCATTCAGTGCATAGTCACTGCTCAATAAAAGGATACTCATAACAAAATAATACTTAAATAAACTAATGTTAGAGAACACCTTTTCATAAAGTCATTGGATTTTTCAAATACACTTAAGAGTCTATAAATTTCAAATGTCTTGCTGGTTTACTTGGTAAGATTTTAATTTCTTGAAAGGCATTTTATTTGTCCTATGTTGTGCTGACATCAGAAATTTAAAAAATACACTGTAAAACTCTCCACTTACAGTTTATTCAGATATTTTTGCACTAATTGATTAATAGAAATAATGCACCCCCAGAGTCTACAGGAGCCCCGAGGGGACTCACTGTGGTGTCACTGGCAGACACTGTGAAGGTGGTGATGGTGTGCATTCGAGCCTTCTCAGTGAGAAAGCATTCAGGTTACACAGAGCGTTAATCAGGTCATAAAATGGGAACCAGCTCAGGCTGCCTGGATTGTCTGGCTGCCGGTTGGCAGGCGCAGCCCTTTTTTCACCTTGGATCTGCTGGGCTAAGGATGCTTTCATAGTCATTTTCCAATGCCTTCCTTGATCAGTAGACTGCAGCATTTTATCATTTTACAGATTTTGTTTTCTTCATGGGTTATTACTCCCACTGAACTGCACTTAACATCTATTAGCTTAGGTCTCCAGAAGATCAAAGTCCCTCTGTATCTGATTATTCTGCTCCTTGCAATTTGTGTCTCTTCCTCACCCTATCCCCTCCCAACCAATCCAGAAGCTTTGTACATTTACAGATTGGGTTTCAGCATCTTCTAGACTGTTTATAGACATAGAAGCATCGTAAAGAGGACCGTGTGGCTCTAGAAACAAAAGAGAAAAAGTGAAGAGTGCAATAATAATTCTTGTAATAATTCTCTCTCAGTGTGAATCGTTTTACACTCAAGTTTAAATTTTTTAAAAAATACAATAGACAAGGAAAAGAGAGAGTGAAGTGTTAATGTCACAGAATTATGCTACTGTCATAAAAGCTAAACCACTGTTGGGATTTATCCTCCATATTGAAACACTCCACACCCCTTCTTTTCTTTCAAAGCCCCTTCAAGGCTCCTCACATGTAAGTTAAAAATATTTTGGTGTCTTTTTTGGGGTCCCTGTTCTCAGGGCTAACATTCCATTCATTTCATGGTTTACTGTTAACCTTAATTACTAGGTTCTGATGGAGGATTTTATTTCCTTTCTGAACCTCTAGTAAATAATAATCATCCTCCAAATTTGGTCCCACAGCTGTGATGTGCCAAAGCTCCTCTATCACAGGTCAAACCAGTCATGACAATAGGCCATGCTGGCTGGGTCAGGGCATTTGCCCTGGCCATAGAAGGAATATGGATGGAAATAAAATCCAAGGACCAGGTTATATCTATCAGCAAATGTGAAGTGGCTTATGAGTTGAGACAGTGCAAACTAAGTCTGGCAGCGAAAAAGTAAAAGCTTTACCCTAAAAAGCTTTAACAGTTACAAGATTATTGAAATAAAGACCTGAAATCTCTTTTCTAAGGATATTTCTGAGCATAAATACTCAGTACTTTATAGTGACTAAAAAAAGCCAAGGTAAAGCAAGAAGGGAAGGAGGGAGAAAGGGAGAAAAGAAGGGAGAGAGGAGAGAGTAGGAGAAGAAAGAGACTTTCTCAAGCTTCAAACTTGACTATCTCTCCATACCCCTTGAGAACACTGTGCCGCCAAAGGCTAAGATCCCTGGGGTGGGTCCTGAGAGTGTATCCCACTGCAGGACACTGACCCAAGCGCTTTCTGGCCACACAGCTATGTAAAGCTGCAGAAGTTCCTCTCCATTCACCTACCACATCGCTCCTCCTAGGCGACACTGGTCTCTGAGGAGGAACAGTCAACAATAGCTGAGATAGACTCTAAAATTCCCTGGGAATGTTGAAAATTCCCAAGCTACATCCTATGTCAATTAAATCAGAGTACTTACAAACAGGACTCGGTACTTTAAAAATGACTCCCACATAGAGCCAAGGCATTGAAAACAAATAGTTTTAAGGAAAATAACATCAACCAGACTAACAGCACATACTGAATGCTTCTGTACAAATACTTGGCCTCGTGATAAACATAGACTTTTTTTCATTGAATCATTATAATATAGCCCATTTGCCAGCCAGAAAAAAATGAGATTACATAACTTCCTCTCAGTTACCAGCTGGTGGAGCTGATATTGGAAGACCAAAAAAGCAGCGTCTTCTAGGGGGCCATTCACAGTGGAAAGGTAGAAGACTTCCTGATCCATCAGCTTCCTGTGCGAACCCAAGTCCTTCTTTTGTTCCTGCGTTTGATTTTACTAACAGCATAGTGGCACTCTTTAAACATTCAACCCCTTCCCTTGGCTCGCCCTCATGCTCAAGGCCCTAGCACTGCCTCACTCAGCACACGCGGCTTCCTCTCACACTGAGCGCTCTCACCTGTCTTCGTTGGCTTCGACCTCCTGCCTTGACTCCAGTAGGTTCTTCTTTGTCTCTTTCAATACCTTTGGCCTCTCTTGCCCCTAACTGGACGGCAGGGGGAGCTACATCTAACAGGAAAACAGGCCTCTGAACTGCCCTCTTTTAATAGGTATGATTTTCACATTCTTTCCTTAAAGATTTTTTTTTCTTTTTTCTTTCTTTCTTTTTTTTTTTTTTTTTTTTTTTTTTTTTTTTTTTTTTTTTTTTTTTTTTTTTTTTTTTTTTTTTTTTTTTTTTTTTTCTTTTTTTTTTTTTTACAGACAGCTCTTTACCCCAAGGGTAATGCTTATTGCCATAACTCACAAATGTTGGAAAAATAACTCATCTGAGAATGGCGGCAGCAGGGAAATCAGAAATATGTAGGTTCTTGTTGTCTCTAAGACATGGTGGGTCACAGGGACCTGCACAGTTAAGCCCAGTTTGGAGAGCTGCCCCAAAACAATAAACTGTGTCTTTTGGAACATTTTTTCATTCAAAAGGATGAGACATTACAATAAAATGTATGTAATATTGACATATGTTTCTTTTACAACTCTGACCAAGAGCTTGAGAAAAATTTTAACTTTGCTAGGTGATCCTAATTTTAAGAGGGTAAGTCTGGTTGACAACTTTTCATGTAATGCAAGTTGCAACTATATTATAGGACATGGGTTTGGATAAGGAATCAGAATCTAAGACAATATTATCATAGCCTAATAGTTCGAAACAATTTTGGAGAGAATTCTTCAAAGCCTCATTCTGAACTATAAAAGCAAAGAGGTGGTGGCTTGTCAAGCCTGAGAAGATTTTCAGCATTACTAGGGCCCCTTGGTGCTCTCCCAGGAGGCCAAGACATGCTGCTGAACTTCCTTAGGATGCCTCAGCAAATGAACTCATTTTGTGAGAAACCCTTGCTTTGCTAGTGTTTCTGAACTGAACCCCCATTCACCAGTGTCTTCCATCGTGACAGGAGAAAGCAGAGAAGAGGAGTGAGTGATGGGTGTTCACTGCTCTTTTCAATTCATAGTGCAATTAACTTTTGAATTCTTATTCTACCTTGCTTCTGGGGGTATTTGTGTGTCATCTCTGATAGGAATGGAAAGA
Organism: Capromys pilorides; assembly: GCA_004027915.1. Taxonomy (NCBI): domain Eukaryota; kingdom Metazoa; phylum Chordata; class Mammalia; order Rodentia; family Capromyidae; genus Capromys; species Capromys pilorides. The sequence continues at coordinate 26,018 of PVKN010002945.1, forward strand.
TGATGGAACCAGCATCTTTTCCTATAAACAGATTTCAACAAACAGCATGCTAGGGGCCTCTAATGTGTTGCCAGGAATTGATGAAAACTGATATGTAAGCTTCAGGAAGGATATTGTGTTTAAGATGGATTCTCAGAGTATGAGCTAGATGGCTTTGAGTCACTAAGATAAGCACTAGCAGGGCAATGATAAAATAAATCCATTGCTTATTAACCTTAATTTCTCTTACTACAGTGCTTACACATGGGTTCTAATTCTGTATGAGCTTACTTCTCTTCCCCTGGATGCGCTCAGTCTAGTAAAGGAGCTGGGATATTGCATTGCAAACAGACAGATTGGTAGTGACACAAATGCATGCAAAAATACACAGACAAGGCTGCACTCTGTAGTTGGAGCCACCCCGGTAATTCTCCCACGTTCTGGAAATTGAGTTGCCAGCTCACTTACATGGGGAAGGAGCCTGCTCTTCCTCACCGAGCTCTGCTTGGCTGCCCCTGCTGGGCCTGGAGTGGGAGCTACCTGCTCCGCTCCTGCCCTACTCAGTCCAGCTGGAATCCTGGCCCCACTGAGGGCAGTCTTCTCTCTAGGTCCTGGAGAAAAGAGGAAGTGACAGTCTTCCTAAGAAGGCTTACTTTTTAAAAGTAGAGTTTCCTTTTTGAGTCTTAGTGAATACCGAGACTTACGTAACGGCATAGATGCAATGGAAAGATACTTTGTGTGCCTTCCCCGTGGCAGCCCAGTGTACACCTACCAGCTTGTCAGACCAGAGCTAAGGAGGACAGCGCTGTGTGGTCAAACCTGGGAGCTGCTCCTCATCTCTAAGAATACAGACATGCTTTGTCTTCAAATTACAAGAGAATGGTTTTTGCTAATGTGCTACCAGGCTGCCTGAGGCACATAAACTTGAACCTTGTTAAACGATCATTTGAGAAGGAAAATTGAGACTTTATTCCAATTTGATGGAGAAAGTAGGCTGAGTCCACAAGCTATGGCCTTGTTTTAAAGTAGAAGCAAGTTTTTTCCAGGAACGTTTGAACGACCTGGTGGATAGGAGGGACCGCCCAACATGGGAAGTAAGAACACTTGTTCTTCTGTTTTCCTTTTTTTTTTTTTTTTAAGTCTTTTATTTATTTATGTATTTGGTACAGGGTCTCACTACACAGCTCAAACTCATAGTGATCCTGCTGACTCAATGCTGGGACTACAGGTGTGTGCCACCATGCTTGGTTTCAGAGCCCAACACAATGCCAGGGGCTGGTATGGCATGTGGCACCAGGGATCGAACCTGGGTCCTTGTGCTTTCCAGGCAGGTGCTTAGACCACTGAGCTATCCCCCCAACCCCACCTAACTCTTCTGGGTCCCCAAATGCTAGCTCAGTACCCGTTTCAAGGCCACCACAAAATATCATTTGATGTTGGTTTGCTGTACTCAGCCTCTCACCATTTCATTCTACAATAAGTAAGTCCAGAGTCTGAGACAAATGAGGATTCTCTAGCAATTCCCTAGCCCTCCACTTATTTAGATACATCTTTCTCTCTGTCCTTTTTACTCAGCATCAACTTGCCAAATTAAAAAGAAAAAAAAAAGATATTCCTTTACTCACCATTGGGGTGAGATTTTCACAAAAATTGAACCAAAGCAATTATTCAAGTTCTTTCACCAAATGTGAAGCAGGACTACAAATGGAAGCAATCTTTCCCAAGTCTCAGCTCCCACATACCCTTCAGTGCAGTACTTCCAAAAACGTGGACACTCTCCGATTTTCTCCCCTAACAGGTGCAATCACTGGTCTGCATTTGCTGGCCTGACACTGAGCCCTGGCCCCTTTCTTATTGCCCCCTCTTTTTGTGCATTCTGGAAAAGCTCTGAGATTTCTCATTCTTGTTCCCAGCTTCCCTTGCATCTGCCAGTGGGCTGCAGCTCTGTGAGCAAGGCATGCAAGCTACTACTTTCAGGAGAGTGGTTTTATTTCTGGAAAAACACAGCTGGCATCAACTTACTTTCTTCCTGTCTCTTGGAGAGATGATGCTTGGAGGTTTTGGTGTTGCCTAGGAAAAATGCACATGCCAACCATACCACAGTGGGGCTGGGGAGATAGCTCGGTGGCCTAAGCACCTGCCTGGCAGCACAAGGTCCCAAGTTCAATCCCTGGCACCGCCTGCTGTGCTGCAGCGAGAACTCTGTGTGTGCCGTGCTGCCCCAAAACCGGGAATGGTGAGGTATACCTATAATCTCAGTGCTGAGGAGGCTGAGACAGGAGGATCACTATGAGTCCAAACTGCATAGCAAGACCCTATACCAAATAAATGAATAAATAATAATAATAATAAAACAAAGATATCAAAGTGGAAATATGGAAGGTTCCTGGTCCTTTACAACTTAGTTGAGTTGTAATATCTTTGTGCAACTTATATGGATGTTTTGCTCTCTCTCTCTCTCTCTCTCTCTCTCTCTCTCTGTCACACACACACACACACACACACAGGCACACACACTGCATACATTCATATATTCACTAGAAATTCAGATTGTCTCTTTTGGCAAGTTAATATTTCCTTAAAGGGAATAAATAATTTAAAACCAATCCCACACTAAAACTAAAACTTTCCCTACTTCCTGCATCCTTCAACAAAAGGAAAAAAAGTACCCTAAAAAACAAACTATTGAGTTCCAAGCCTTACATTAGAGGGACTTACTTATATGAGCAACCACAGTGCCATATTCTTTTTCTTTTTTCTTTTATTTTTTTTGCCATTTCACAGATGGGACAGCTAAAGGGTGGAGACTGAAAGCCACTCTGCCAAGGTCACAGGATAAGCTGCTAAAGCTGGGGAGCAGAGCCAGGAGCTCCCTAATCCCAGGCGAGGCCTCCTCTGCTGTCTCTCTCACTCAGTTGGGAAAATGTCAAAGGATTTATCAAAAATAGCCTAAAGCTAGATTAGGTATTTTAATACCCAAAGCACTTAATTACTAATACAGTTTAAGGTACATTAACCTAATTGGAAACTTTCTGCATATGGCGTTGGTTTTTTCACCCTGAAAAAATTAATAGTAGTCTTTTCAAAGTTTTTCACAAGTCTGCCTCATCTTTGGAAATCGTTTCCAAAGTTACGAACAGCAGCATTGCTGAGAGCTCAGCCAATGTTATTTTCTTAGAGAAGAATAAATAAAATACAAAAATAATAACATAATGAGAGGGAAAAAAAGATAAGTTTTTACCGGATAATTGCACACCCCGCCACGCAGCATGCCAGGCAGCTGGCACTGCGCCATCATCGGTACCCAGGGGTCATTCTTGGCTGCTACTTCTTCCATGCATCCCGCAGTCCATCAGCGCCACATCCCGTTATACACGGCGTTTCCCACCATCGTCACACACTTCTCGGGATTACTGCAACGGCCATCTATCCAGTCTCTTGTCCGGTTCCAATCTGTCCAACGTGCTGCAGTTGGAGAGGCCTTTATAAAATGCAAATCAGATCAGTCAGTCCCCACTTCAAACCCTTCAGCGTCTCCCCATGGCCCTCAGCACAGAGTCCCTGCTCCTTGAATGGGCTTCAAATGCCCTTCATTACTGCTCTGCGTCGAGTCCTCCAGTCTCACACTTGACACCCCCTCCATACTGAGTTATTTGCAATTCCCCAGACTGGCTCTACTTTCCCTACATTCTAAACCTTGGCAGACCCTTCTGGAACTCCTTTTACTTTCTTCTTTCTCTTCCTGCCTGCCACAAATTCTCAAGTCAGCTCCCTGAACTCCTCTGCTGTCCGAGCAGCATTTCCTCTGACCATGTCCTCCCCAGGTGCCCCTCTCAGGTGTCCCCGTAGCAATTTATCATCACACATACTAAGACCATTAGTATTGCTGTGTGTCCACCTTCCCAGCGGCACCCTGAGAGCAGGGACAGTACTTTGTCCACCATTGCATCATCATTACCTCACGCTCTGAGGCTTACAAAATATATATTCAGCAAAGCAGTTGTTGAATGGATGAAAAAGCAAGCAGACAAACCTGTAGTGTTAGGAACTCTACAGAAGATGAATGGGTAAGCGGGCGTGCACAGTGAGAAGATAGGATTGGAAAGAAGAATGACTTTAAAGGTCATGAAGTTGGAAGTAGCGTTGTTCACCCTGACACTTGGCAAGGGAAGCACGGCTCTGGCACCTTAAGCTAGGGTCTCAGGTTGCCCTCAATTAGTGAAATACAAATTAAAGCAATTGGCATTGCTGAAAGCTGCCTGTGCTGTGTGAGAAGGAATGTGTGGGGGACATTCTTACAGGTCCTTCCAAGCCATGTGATTCATTGGAAAAGGTTTTCTAGCATCATACCTAGTTGCACACGCAGAGTTTGAGCTCTCCTCTCTCCTGACCCTCTTCCCCTCCTCTCCATCATCCCTCTCTGTTAATGTCAATTCCCCTGATGATTTTAGACCAGCGTCACCTCCAGAAACCTACTTCTCCTTTATAAGCCAGATAACTTCATAAATTATCCACACACAGATAACCTGTGGAAGCTACAGCTGACATTTCACACTAGAACATTATGTATGAAGAAGCACTAAGTGGGGACCAGGTGACATTTCTCGGCACTCTCTCCTAATGTACCTTGTTACTCCTAAGTAACAAAGTAGTTTGTACAGTCTGTACTGCTGTTTGCCTTCGGAGCCAGTACTGTCTGAACTGTAAGTGGGAGTCCTGGGGGGAAGCACCTCACCCTCAGGATCGCCAGGGTGCGTCCTCTCCCACCTAGAAGCCTGCATAATCCAGGAAGCTCCCTTGCTTCCCGATCATGCCTGTGGGGGTGGGAGCTTGTGGATCTGTTGGGCTTGACGTTATGGTTCTTAATCAGGGAACTTAGCATCAGGAAAGCGGTGCGTGCACCTCCACAGCCTTGAGCTGCCTCTGAACGACCCATTCCTGGATCTCAGCATACAGAGGACTTCTTGCTAGAGGAGGATGTGCATGTTTGGTATAACCAGCTTCACTGTACGCTTAAGAAGTTCACAGCAGTTCCTGGTTTAAATTATTATCATCAAGATGGGACACAAATTGGGGTATAGGTTTATGGTCTCCTAGAAAATCTTGAAAAATATAAATTATTAGAAAAAATTAAACTCGTTTTAAAAACTCATTTTAGAAGAGGTAGCTGAGAGGTGCATGATGCCTTCCTGCCTATAGTTTGGTAAAGTACGACACTCAGTCACTCAATACCCATTTATGGCGAGGTCATCATATGAGAAAATGACAATCTGTACTCGCCACAAAGCAGTGAGCAAGGAGCTTTCTTCATATTGCTGATGATGAGGAATTTAACCACAAGTTCAAATGAAGTAAAAGAAATATACCAGTGAGCCAAATACAAAGGGAATCAAGAAAAGGGACAAGTGACTAATGCACAAAATTACTTGGAATCCCTCTGGAACCTCAGCAAAGGTGACTTCCTGAGGTTCCAAGGTCTGGAACCTCAGAACTTGAACAAGTGCTCAGGAAGCACAGTGCCTCAGCTCCCCCTCACTGTCTGTCCTCCTCATATTTGGACCAAGGTCTGCCCTGGTGTCTTTGAAAAACTCCAAGACAGACACTGAAAAGCATACGGAAATGGTAGCCAATGTTTAGTTACTTCTTTAATGTTGTTATGGTTTAGATGTAAAATGACGGTCCAACGTGAGGCTTTTACAATGGAATTGGGCCAGGTGGGGCTTTTAGAATGGAATTGGATTTTGTAAGCAGTAACCTCACAAGAGGATTAATCTATGAACGGGTTCACAGCTGAGCACGGTGTTAGGAGAGAGGGCCCAATTCAAGGCGGTGTCTTTAGGACAGTCTTCCTCTCTGGTCTCCTTTCTGTGCTCTGCTGTTTGGCTGCTGTCAGGTGAGCAGTTTTCCTCCAAGGGCTGCTCCATCATGCCATTTTCTCCTTGAAGCCAACCTCAAACTGAACCCTCTGAGGCTATGAACCATCACGCTCTCTCCTGCTTTAAGTTTGTGTCAGATATGCAAGTTGATTAATACAATAGCCTTTAATATTCTGTATACTTTATCATTTTTATTTTCCAATGGGACTTGTTCACTCCCATTTAGAGAAGTTTTAGTGCTCTTTCACATGACATTTTTTCATTGTCCTTTATAATGAATTTACAAATGATTTTTGTGTGTTGAGGCACAGTGGAAGAGTGAAGAAAAAGAGAAGAGAGGAGAGAAGAGAAAAAGAGGGGAAAAGAGAGGAGAAGATGGGAGGGGATGGAGAAGGGAGGAGAGTGAAAGAGGAGAGAGGAAAAAGGGAGATTACAACTCATATTTTTATCATTATTATTTAACTGTGTATATAGGGTTATAGGGTGTCAGAATCAGGAAATTGCCTTGTGGTGATCTGCTATAAATTGGTTTTCTTCTAGGACTAAGTCGGTAGGATTCCTACAGGTTATTTTCTCTACTACTTGCACCAATCAATGCATAGATCTATGTATATACAACCTTGACCTAGATATCGGTATGAGCTGTCACTGATGGTAAAACACCCTTGCTAGTGAGCATTGTGATGGGAACTAAAAAGAAGCCCAAGAACAGCAGGACCTATTGCTGAAGGGCATCCTCTTTGTTGTTCTGCATGGCCTTAGTGTCTTCTTTCTTCCCCTTCAAAACAGAGTTATCAGGGGTGCAGGCCTCATAAGATGCATGCATGCGTGAATGTATGTGAGGCACTGAGAACAAGGCTTGGCATGGCCTGAGTACTGTACAGGTGTGCACCAGGAGCTCAGGACAGTGCACAGCTCTCATATCTCTTAGGAAACAGTCCTGTTTTCAACTACTGCTCTAAAGATCCCTCAATTCAAAGCAATAACTTTGAATTCTTTGAATAAGCAGTTGTCGGAGAGTGTTGCTTCCCCACCCACACCATCAACCTTTCAGGGAATACTTAAATTGAGGCAGATATAACCACATTGAGCTTAGGAGGAGCCCCGCCCCCACACACACACCCATACACATACCTGGAACTGGGCTAAGGCTTGAATGCATTCATGTGACCAAAGCGTAAAGACACCAGTTCTTTCTTTGAATTCAATAGACCAGAGTGCTGCAAACTTTTTTGGTAGTAAACTACAGTAAGAAAAATGTGTTCTATTGTGATCCAGGACACAGGTACATATGTTTAGGGTTGAGGTGAAAGCTTCCTCAAGCAATACCTGATTATATACAACACATTCAGACACTTTCTTTTTCTCCTAGTTCATTTTAAAGATGGAGCTTATGACCATTAAATTGATTTCATAGCCTACCACTGGGTCGTGATCTGCAGTTTGACAAACACCCAGTCAGACCAAAGGCAACTTTAGGAATGAACTAATAATAAGAAATGGGTTCCTATAAAAGACTCTAAAAGTTCTTTAATGGAAGAAAGATGACTATTGATTTGGGTCTGTGTACCCATGTTTCATTCTCCTTGAGAATTTAAATTGCAAAGATAAATTCTCAGCTTCAGGTGTGTTTTAAAAAAATGCCCTTGCCTCATAAAATAGAAATTCCAATAATGACATGTTGGGAGCATCGTGGGACGCACAGGTTTCTCTAGAACAAGTAATTACACTGTGGACTATCCCACTGAACACCAAACAGACATCACCATGGTATAGACCTTCGTGGAAACAGGGGTATTAGTTGCTTCCCATTGTCCCTGGTTCTGATTTGCAAAAATCTTCTAAACTCACTGGTGTCCATAATTTGGGATAATTGATATGAAAATTCAAAGCTGAGGTCTGGTTCCTGCTAGACTAGCTGCCACAGTACTCTGGTTTCCTATAGAACAAATAGCAGCAACGCATTGCTTTTCCATAGTACTTGACAATTTATAAAGTGTTTTAATGCAAGTTATCTCAGCCTCATAACAATCTTGAGCAGAATACTGGGCAGCTAGTTTTATGCCTTTTATCCCTATTGTCTTTTAAAACTTAATTACTCTGATTTTCCTAATAAGGAATGATTGTTTTGAAATACTGAGGTTGAAAATGATGTCGTTGAAAGTGCCATTGTTTGAAGGTGTTGTTGGTGAATAATAAATTGCAACCCAGTGTAAACAGAGCACTAGATTTGGCCTCAAAGATCCGAGTTAAGATCCCTAGTGTGCTAATTTGCCAAGTGCACCCCACTGAGGGTGTCTCCTACTCTCTAGCCTCCTAAGTGAAATTTCCTAAGTGGAGAGACATAGATATTCTCAAAAACAAAGACTGATGCAGTGGAAACAATATGACCTAGAGGGTCAGACAGAAGTGGATTCAAATTCTGGTTTTGGAGTAAATGCTCTGGTTTTTTTTAATTTTTTTCCTCCCTAAAGTAAGGATTAAAACAAAATATCACTGGCTAATTAAAATATCCTCCTATTCGATCTCCTATATCTGCTTCAAACTGCCGTCAAATTATTTTCCTAGTGTGCACTTTGAAAAGTACATCTGTGTCACTTTCCTTCTTGGACAATCTTTCTTAGTTTCTCAGTGTATTTGTTACAGCTTGCAACTCTTGGTTGTGGCTTCCTCTGCGTGGCCCTGCATGACCCCGTCCTCTCTCCAGCCTCGCTTTGTACCTCTCTATTGCCAACATTGAGGCAATACTGGTTTTGGCTTAAATAATAACTAATAATTATTAGTCAAGAATACAGTAAAAAAAAATCGGAAAAATAAAAGGTGTTTGGTGTTGCTAGCAAGGATTTGATATAAAGATTGACATATTCCTCTGAACCTTTAACTGAGAGATTGAAGTAGAGATGCATGTATGACAGGGCTTTGGAACTGGCGAACTTTGTGTCTTCTAGTGAATCCTCTTACCTGGACATCGACTCCTGACCACTACCCGAAGTCCACACTGAGGACCTCACTTTCCAAGTACAGGGTGCCATTTGGGAGCCAGGAAGCAAGGAGTTAAAGAAGTGATGTTTAGGGTACAGCTGGGACCCATTAACAATTAAATTCTTGGGCAGAAACCTAGCAGGATGCTGAAGAGGCTCAGTGGCCTCTAGAACTGGAGAACTTGATTCAGAAATGCATGGGCTGCCTTTACTGTGAACTTTCTGGGAAACCCAAGCTGCTCAACTAGGAATGAAAAGCAATTGTTAGTGAAGAACCTATACCATGCCTCAGTAGAAATCAGACTTCTTCATAAAGGAAACAGTGAAAAAGTGATTTCTAGAACTACTTGTAACACTGCATAAGTAGGGGAATAGTATTGACCAGATTTAAAAACCTGACTCCATGAGGCAATATAAATTACCCGAGTAGCTTCAGCCATTTACCATGGAGTTTGGTTTACTTTTGATGACAAAAATTTGATTAGGGAGAAATGCTAGTAAATGCAGTACTCAGACTGATGCCATGGAAGAGAGTTTCAGGGTCCCATGATTTTACTTTATTTTTTTCTACTCTCACTTTATGATCCCATCTTATTATTTGCTTCTGTTGTTCCCTTTCTACTCTACCATAGTAAGAATTGATGACTTCCTACTATCCATGGTAGAACTCTATTGACCACTACTTTATGTTGGTATTTACTAGTTACCATGAGACTTTTGGAAAATTCTAACCAATTGTTATTTCTCCCACCACCTGTAAGTTCCTATATGTATATTCCATCTCCACCACAGTTACCAGTTGGTCATATTTGGTTGGGTGTTTGGGCTGTCTTTAGTCATTACATTGCCTAATGTACAAAGAATTGCCTTTACTAGAGGTTACAAGCCACTTGATTCAGAGATATGCATCAGGATTAATTTGTACCCTCCATACTGTTTTATATAGTGCCACTTACTCAGTGGACCTTTTAAGGCCTGTTAAGTCCTTGCAGAACTGAACTGAGCAGTTTCATAATGAAATTGTGTGGTCTGTTTTAGAACATAATGAGAAGAAAGCCACAAAAGGGCATGTTGATATCAGTAGCCTGGTGAAATTTGTGTGCTCTAGTCGATCTTCTTACCTGGACATTGACTCCTGACCACTACCTGAAGTCCACACTGAGGACCTGACTTCCCAAGTACAGAGTGCCATTTGGGAGCCAGGAAACAAGAAGTTAAAGAAACGATGTCTCTCGGTTAAGGGTTCAGAGGAATATGTCAGTCTTTATATCGAATCCTCACTAGCAACAGCAAACACCTTTTATTTTTGCCCTGTATTTTTTTTACCATATTCTTGACTGATAATTACTGTTATTATTTAAGCCAAAACCAGTATTGGCTCAATGTTGCCAATAGGGAGGTACAAAGTGAGGCTGGAGAGAGAATAGGATCATGCAGGGCCATACAGAGGAAGCTACAACCAAGAAATCCGCTCTGAATAGGGCCCTCAAGCCTTATGTGAAATAAAAAGTCAAAAGTAAGAGTCACAAGCAACATAGTTCATACTGGTTTTCTAAGGCTTAACATAAAAGGTGTGTGCGACTGAGAACCATTTTCTGCCTTGGTCACAGTTGCTAGTGGTTAGCAGCAGTCCCAGCGCACTTGGGCAGATGTGCTGAAGGAGTAGATGAAATGATCAAAGATCACCGATAACAACAATAATTGGCTGGATTAGCCCGAGAAAGTTTCCAGATAAATGAGCAAAGGTTCTAATCTAATGATGAGAAAGGAAAGAATCAAGAAGCGAGCCTTCTTACGTGAAAGCTATGGCATAAGAAATCGTGGGAAAGAAAAGGTAAGATAATTCTTTAGGAGGGAGGGGAGGTAATGACGAATTAAGAATATTCATAAGTACCGGACAGTTTGAGCTTTGGGGCAGTAAAGATAAAACGTGCCTGTGGCAGAGAATAATTTAAGTTGTTAGAAGCAGCAGTTTGAGAGACAATTAGAAAGTTGCAGTGGGTGGGTGAGGTAAACTCAAAGTCAAGCAGATATAAAATTCTGGTAACAGGCAGACATGAAAAGTGGATCTTGTTTACTTCATATATTTAGAGAGAATCATTTCCTGAGATCTATTTGTACAGACTTTTGTGATGTTCATCTCAAGTTAGTAAGTTCCTGGAAGATTTGGAAGACAGTTTATTGCCTTGATTTGGAAGGTGAAGCAGCTGATCTCAAAGCTGAAGAATGCGTTACTTTGTTCTCTTAACAATATGGAACTTTCCCACAGCAAACATTGTACAAACCCAAGATGCCTGGACTAAGTTGAAAGTGTTTTGTGGAAAAGACAGTCCAAATGTTGATTGGCCTTGGAAATATGTGCCAGCTTCTAACCAGACAAATGGTGTTATCTAACCATTTTTCACAGCTGAGTTAGAATTGAGAAGTTCAGAAAAAAAGGTGCTCTGATGATTAGGTTGTGTCTAGAATGAAAAAAACTGATAAGGAGCCTTGTTTGACTAGCGCTAACTTACCCTCACCTTTACCTTCCTCAAACATCAACCAGAATTTTGAATGTAGACATAAAGGAGCATAGAGCTATAACAGGTAACTAGCAGTTCATGCAGAGTAGTGGTGACAGCCTACAAGAAACACAAATAATCCAGAAGCAAACAAATTTTGTAAAGATAATAACCTCATCAGAATCCTTGACTACAAAAGAAACATGACCATATTGCTATCAAGTTTGATTCTTATTAATATTTCTTTAGGAATTTAAAACACATTTTTAAGTAAAAATATCCACAGAAAGTTTCTTTTTTAATACTGTAGGTGAGAATTGCCTGTGCTTTCTAATTAGACCCTATAAAAAGACAGTTTTTATACACATGAATGTTCCCTTGAGTTACCAATAGCGGGCTTCCTAGGAATGCTGGGAAATTCAGGCAGGATGGTTGAGGCTAATCTCATGCCATCTGCTCAGCATCCTCAAAAATGCTATTCCAGAAGGCAGTTCTTCAAGTCCTTAAACATCTTTTTGACTTGACTCAGTGTGGTTGATAAAAATAAACTTTATATTTTGAATCACAATCCCTTGCACACATTTCTGAAGACATTGAACCAAACTTACTGGTCTCTGTTGTCTCACTGTGCTGTGGGACCTCCCTTGCCTTCCTTAATGACTGTGTATTAGGGGACGTCATCTTGTTAGAAAGTGTGCCAAGTGGATGTCTCCCTTTGATCCATTGTTCTCTGCTTCTTCAAATGTAGAGTCAAAGTCGCATCCGTTATTTGAGTGGCTAAGCCCGTATCTGCTGAACGGTGAAGTTCTTGGTATCAGGGTGAGCAGAATATCTTTAACTATTTATGATCTCCTTTCTGTAAACTCAACTTAAATATAGAAGGAAGCACCCGAAACCAAAATGATGTCTTGTTAAGATTCACAGTGTTTTCTCTGCAAAGAACACATTCTTTATCAAGGACTAGGAAAGTGTCCTTTTTCCTTTTCCTTCAGTGTATGAAATATTTACTCGTTAGGCTGCCTCTTAAATAACTGTTTTCCATAGAGCTGGGTGACCCAGCCCATCACTGTGCTGGTTAATTAAGTGTGACCTAAACCAACTTGACTTGAGCTCTGCATTAAATGCACAAAACCCATTTGAGCTGACCAGCAGCAGAAGTGGTACTCAGAGAAATTGGAAAGAATTTCTCCCAAATGCTTTCTACTTACTTACAGCACTCAAGTAATGGTTGAAGATTAGCATATGACATGACAGATTACATTAAGTCATGTCTTTCCAGTGCTTTATGACAGCGCTATCACATTAGCTTCTTAGCACTGGTACATCGAGGCATGCAAATGTTTTCAGACCCTCTTATTCAAATCTACAAGCTGACATGGCAGCGCTGATATGGTTATTAGTCATTTGAGAGACTTTAATTCACGTCATCAGATAACAGGTTCTGCTAAAAGGTTAGATAAACTGTCTGCTTTTAATGAAGGTCTCAAAAAAAAAAAACCCTCAAAAACCCTGTTACACACCAAGAGCCTGGCTTGACTTTATTGACAAGACCCCTCTAAGAATGAACTTGAGTGGAATAATTAAATAGACCTGTAGACACTAGAAATAGTGCCTGCTTTTCAGAGCAAACTATATTGGATGGTTGTTCTTTTCTTCTACCTCACTGCACTCTCTGATTCTATTTTAATTCAACTATGGCATCTAGAAGAGCATGGATAAGCCTTAGATAATTTTAGTGTCTGATATTCAACATGGATCTAACAGGCATGAGGGTAGTTGTTCCTAGAACATGCATTACCATTTAGGCATGCACATGGTGTAGCTCACAGGAAGGGGTTAGTGATGTCTGGCCAAGCGAGGCATGACTACAGAGTGATGCGACTGAAAATCATCAGCCTCTATAATCTTTAGTTTGTTTGTTGTAAATCAGTTTTGTAGTCAAATGTTTGCTTTTATGACGCAGTGATTTGCACTCGGACCGCAAGAGAAACATTCTTTGCAAAGTGCTCAGTGGAGTTTGGTGCTATTCGGGATCTGGTTGAATGAAGAAAGATGGCACAAGAAAATGTGTTGGCAGGAAGGGTGGAGAGCCCAGAGTCCTCCATAGGTGCAAAAGCATTTGGTGCAGGAGCAAAGAAAAAAATTTCTTATACCTGGAAAGTAAACACAAATCTCTCTCTCTCTCTCTCTCTCTCCCTCTCTCTCTGTCTCTCTCTCTCTGTCTCTCTTTCTCTCTCTCTCTTCCTCTCTCCCTCTTCCTCCCTCCCTCTCTCCCTATCTCTGTGTCTGTCTCACTGTCTCTGTCTCTCTTTTCTTCTTCCCTCCCTCCTGCCTTCTCTATCTTTCTGTCTCTCTCTCCCTCCTTCTCTTCTTTCTCCCTCTCTTTCTCTGTTACTCTGTCTTTCTCTCTGTCTCTGTCTCTCTGTCTCTCTGTCTCTCATCCCTCCAGTCTTCTTCTCTTA
>PVKN010002946.1:0-39835 GCA_004027915.1 Capromys pilorides
GGTCTCGCTATGCAGTTCAGGCTGGCCTTGAGCTCACTTTTGTAGCCCAGGCTGATCTCAAACTCGCATGATCTTCCTGCCTCAGCCTCCCAAGTGCTGGGATTACAGGCATGCGCCACCACGCCCAGCTTTTTTTTTTAATAAGAATTTTTTTTAAATTGCTTTATGTATTTATTTTACAGCCCGCTCAGCCCTAGGGGTGGGGCTGGTGCAGCACGTGGTGCCAGGGATCGAACCGCAGTCCCTGCAGTTGCCTAAGGTTTCCTAAGCAGGCGCTTTAGACCAATGAACCATCCTGCTGGCCCTGTGATTAATTCTTGATCCAATGCTGGGATTGTGAGTGTGAGCGCTACACCCCAAGCCTCAGGTGGGTAATTTGCATTACAATGTAAGGTAGGGAGACAGGCTAGCTAGCTGCCTGAGCTATTGCTACTTCCTGCACTCACTGCTCTTTGCCACCGTCCTGAAAGGTTGCTCTCCACCTTGCGCCACTCTGCCTTGGACCCAGCTGAGTATGAACTGAAACCTCCACTAACTGTGAGCTAAATAATCGTTTCCTTCCTTCATTTTGGGTATCGAGTATTTGTCCCAAAAATGAAAAAGAGTTGAAGACTGGGCGTGGTGGTGCACGTGCTCTTGTACATGTCTGTAATCCCAGTGCCTGGGAGACTGAAAACAGGAGGATCACTACGATCTGTGTGGTGAGACCCAGCAGACCCTGTCCTGAATACATTAAAAAAAAAAAAAAAAGTTAACAGTTGATTTTGGTGTTGGAGAATCCATCACAGGATCTGTGCCTGTGAAGCACATGCCATAGCATTGAGCCACATCCCCACACTTGTTTTTCAAGTGAGATCTCTAGGTGCTGACCAGGTTGTTCCAGGCTCTTGGGCTCCGGTGAACCTTCTACCTCAGCCTCCCCAGTGACTAGGACTGCTGCTGCTTGTCACCATGTCCCACTGCAAAAGCTTTTTAACTATAACCACTTGAAAAGCTCAGTGACTTCCGTGACACAAATCAAACAGTTTTCCTAATTCTTTTTTCTCTAGGCTTTTTAAATAAAGTTTTGTGTGTATGTGCATGCTCACGTGCAGGGTCTCACTATGCAGCTCAGATTCCTAGTGATCCTCCTAATGTCTGCCTCCCTAGTGCTGGGATTACAGGTGTGCACCACCACGCCTGGATTCCATCGCTGGCTGAGTATACTTGGGGACAGGGCAGGCATGGCATGTAGTGCCAGCGATTGAACTCTGGCCTCTGTACTTACCTAAGCAAGTGCTTAGTCTGATGAACTATATTGCCAGTTCTTCTCCCAGCTTCTTTAAATCTGTAGAAAATTTCAAAGAAAGGACAATGATCTCCCATGTATCTTTTATCTCAGTTGACCATTGACATTTTTTTAAAAAAATGTATTTAGTACAGGGTCTGCAAGGTCTCACTACTCAAATTAGGCTCATAGTGATCCTCCTGTTTTCAGCCTCCCAAGTGCCGGGATTACAGGCTTGGCCTCCATGCCCAGTCTTGGGCCCGTCTCAGCGCACCGGGGGGCCAGGCCAGCACACTTCACGCCCAGATTGTACCCCTGTCCCTATGCCTGCTTAAACAGGTGGTTTAGTCTACTGAGCTCTCTGTCCAGCCCTGACTATTGACATTTTTATCACTGTATCACATATTTAGGAATATATGGTACAGATATATGTATCTGTATATATGCTTTTGTCTCTGAACTTCCTTTTTTTTTGTTTGCAGTGCTGGGGATTGAATCAGGATCTTGTGTGTGGTAAGCAAGTGTTTTATACTCTAACCTTCCTAATTTTCTTTGGAAAATTCATTTAGGAAAGAGACAGCGGGGAGTTATTAGGAGACTGAGACAGTGATCTGTAAGAAAGAAGGAAAGATGATGTTTTGATGGTATGATCCAGACATCCAAATAGGAGGAGAAGGTGACCACAACATGTCCTGGCAGTGTACAGGAGAGAGTCGTCATTTGTCTTTTCTGGTAGCCAGAAGAGGTTGCATGACAGTGACCATACAGTCCAGAAGACCCCTGGGAATTAGCCAGGCAACTGGTGCAGAAGCATCCCAGGCCAGAGAGCAGTGTACCCAGGGACAACAAAATGTTGTGCACTTGAGGAAACTGCACATAGCTTTGTGCATCCACTTTATCCAGGTTAGCCGGGTGATAAAAACAGGGTAAGTTGAGTCGCTGAGGAAAGATCCTGTTGGGCCTTTTTTTAAATGTATTTATTACAGGATCTACAGGGTTTACAGTGTCTTACTACACAGATTAGACTCATAGTGATCCTTTCTGTTTTTTTAGCCTCCCAGGTGCTGGGATTATAGGCAGAGTCACCATGCCCAGTCTCAGTCGCCCTTTCAGCGCACACTGAGGGCATGGGCGGGGTGGGGCCAGGGCCAGTACTGCAGGCCCTGGGTCGAAGCCCTTGCATTTGCCTGAGCAGGTGTTTTAATCCACTGAGCTATCTGGTTGGCCCCCATGAGGCCTTTTAAACCAGGTAAAGGGTTTGAAGGTTTATCTTGAGAGCAGTAGGGAGCCACAGAAGGCTTTATTTATTTATATATTCAGTACAGGGTCTCAGTTCACAGCTTGGACTCATAGTGATCTTCCTGTATTCAGCCTCTCCAGTGCCACCACGCCAGGTCTTGGTCACTGGCTCAGCACGCCCAGGGGTGGGGCCAATATGACATGTAGTGCTGGGAATCGAACCCTGGTCCCTACACTTGCCTAAGCAGGCACGTAGTCTGCTGAGCTACCTCACTGGCCCTGCCACAGAAGGTTTTAAATGGGGTTAATATGTGATCGGCTGTCCAGTTTTTTGCTTTGTTTTTTGGGGTAGGGTCTCATTGTGCAATGCAGGCTGGCCATGTACTCTGTAGCCCTGGCTGGCCTCAGACTTGCAGCGATCCTCTTGCCTGAGCCTCCTGAGTGCTGCGATTATAGGTGGGTGCCACTATGCCTGACCAAATGTGCAGTTCTCAGCCATTACCCTGGCTGACAAGTGAAGGAGGAAGCGGAGGGAGGTTTGAGAAGAGACTGAGGACCAGTTAGGTCCTCACACGAAATGACACAATGAGAAAGAAAAGTAGAACTGGAGTTTTTAGGAGGGCAGGTTAGCAGCACAGAGCAGCTAGTGCTGAAGCGGCCAGGCGAAGATGACAGAAAGCCAGGCTGAATCCCCGTGTGCAGCAGACAAGTTGACAAGCCCTGCAGGGGCCAGTTGGGAGGGAGGATGCTGAGGTCACGTGTGGATGTGGTTCAAAACATCCGTGGGAGGTCAGCCGGGGATGTCCGCTTGGCAGCCCCGCGCTCCTGGAGGGAAGCACTGTGGTCCAGCTGTGCCTTCTTTACATGCAGCCTCAGCCTCACCATGTGCGTAGGGAGGCTTTTCCGGCCCTCACACCTCCAGTGGGCATGGAAGACAGCCTTCCTGAGGGGCGTCCGGGACAGGCGCCGGGTAACCCACCGATGGACACATTCTGGAGGCGGTGCCTACCGAGCGGTGATTTTCGACATGGGCGGCGTTCTCATCCCTTCCCCAGGGAGAGTAGCTGCTGGTGAGCTCTTCCCTGTTTTCATTTTGGGGGCCCAGGGTGGACATGGGAGAGTGCAAGTGGCAGGGGGCATGGAGGAGAGATTTGGGCAGCAGCAGATCCCACTGAGCATTACACAGGTCCTGGACTCAAATTGCAAGCATCACGAAGTGGCCGAGGGTCCCAGGCAAGTTGTTCTCTGAATCTTTGTTTTCTCATTAAATTAGGACCAATAGTCATACCTACCTTGTTGGAATTTGGGGAGAGTCAAGTGCAGTAATACATGGGAACACCTGCTAAGCACACCAGGTGGTAGGCTCATCTCCTTCTCAGGAAATGAGGAGCTGCCATGGTTACTGTTACAACTAGGCATTAACCACCTATCCTGGGAGTGGTGCTACTTCTGAAATCTCAGCTGCTGTACTGAATTCCTTCCTCTCTTCTACCTTACTCCCTAAGCCTTCTAAACCCAGTGTCAAGCCTCAGGTCAGGCCTCTTTTGTCTTCTCTTCATCAAATCCCTCCCTGGTTTTGCTTCTTATAGGCTCAGCTCAATTTACGTGAGTCAGATTAGCTTTGGTCTCAAATATTAGAAATCCTAATAAAGGCAGAATGGAAACCAGATAGAAGTTTGTTTCTCTTGTACATGAAAATCCAGGTAGGCTGTGTGGGGCTGGGATGTGGCAAGGACTGCAGCTGTCTGTGTCTCTGCCCGTGTCTGTCTGTCTCTCTCCCCGGGCTAGGATGGAGGCTGTGTGGCTCTCGGCCACTGAGCCACCCCTGGCCCAGCTCCGGCTCCTTCTGTCTGCTGCCCTGTCTCACACCATGTGTCTCTTAGCTGCCTGATCTCTTGGTAGCACATTCTCATCCCACCCAGTGGTGGGAATGAGAAAGGGCCATACGGCCATCCTTTTGTCCTTCTGTGAGGGCTGGTTGGCCAGTTCTTCTAACCAAGTCTGTACACGTTTCTGTGCCCCTGTGTCTAGGTGTTCTGGCACTGCTGAGAAAGTCACCCAGCTGGCAAAGTGGCTGCATGAGCTGGGTTCTGTGCTCCAGCCTTAGCTGGGCCCTAGCACTGTCACAGCCTCTCAGTGCACCCCTGCACCCCTGGGAGCGCCCCCCCCCCTGCCAATTCTGTTCCTCTTGAGTGTACATTGGAGCTGCCTTTTCCAAACTTTCAACTCCCAGCCTTCATGCTGACAGCCGAACCCTCTTTTGTTTTTCCTTCAGTAGTAAGGGCCTTGAACTCACTACATAGTCTAGGCCAGTGATGGCAAAACCTTGAGCACTTTCGGTGATGTTAACAGCCCGCTGCAGCATGTGTGCCATAGTGCACCATCACTGACCTGGGCTGTCTTTGAACCTGTAGTGATCTTCCTGCCTCCAGCTCCTGAGTGCTGGAATTATAGGCCTTTGCCACCATGACCTTCCTAACCAACCTGGCCTACAAAGGGCTTTATAGGCTTTGTACTTTCATTCATACAGTCTGTGTCATTATATTCACCTCTGTCATCATAGTGACAAAGTGCTGATAGATGGTAGGAAAGGAATAAATGTGAGGTAGGAAAGGAATAGATGTTCTAATAAAACGTCATATATAAAAGCCGGTAGGAAGGCAGGGTGTGTAGGAGCTCAGTGGTTTAATCCCTGACACACAAGACACACACATAAAACCAAAACAAAAATAAAAAGGTAAGAGCCAAACATGTTTGTTGACTCTTAGTCTACTTTGTACATTTTATACCTGTATGGTGTTCCTATATATAGCTTTACCATAATAGATTTAACAAGCCATTTGTGAATATATAATTTAGTTCCCTAGTTATTATTACAAGAAATTTTGCACAAAAAGCTGTGTATATAGTCTTTGTTTAGTTTTGTGAACAGATCTAAAAGAAATTCCTGAAAGTAGAATTACTACATTGAATATATATGCATTAAAGTTTTGACAGAGTTGCAAAGTTCCTCTCTGTAAAGGTTATACTTGTCTATATTCCATGAACAACAGCACACACAGTTGCCTGTTCCCCCCCAGGCTTGCCAACTCAGTCCCTATCAAAAGGACTGTATACTTTATTTATTTATTTATTTATTTACTTATTTGTGGGACCAGGGTTCGAACTCACGACCTTGCACTTGCCAGCAGGCACTTGTACCACGGAGCTATCTCCCCAGCCCCCAGGACTGTATATCTTAGCTCAAAAATTAAAGATGTATTGTTTTTAGATTGAGTTTTTAAAGTCTAGCTGGTCTCAAAGATCATACATCATACTGGTAACAGTTATTTTTAAAGAATGAAATTGTTTGTCATTTTACTTTTTTTGGTACTTTATATTGTCAGAAATATTTTCAAATCAATAAGTGCTGTTTTATCAGAGAAAACAAATGTGTTTAAAACAAGGATATAAGTAAAATATATCATGTCTTAGAGATATAGTTATGAGTTTTATATATAATGTGTATACACACACACATACACACACACACACAGCCCCAGCAGCTGTATTGTATAGAAGCATCAAAGAAACAACCTTGTATAAGAAAAGACATTTGTTGAGGTGTTTCTAGCTTTTTTTTTGAGACGAGGTCTCAAAAAAAGGCTAAAATTCAGGCTGAATTTACTATGTAGCCCAGGTTGGCCTCAAACTCACGGTGATCCTCTTGCCTCAGCCTCTCAAGTACTGGGATTGTGGGCCTGTACCATTACGTTCAGCTTTTAGCTCTTTCTGAATAGAAATTCTGCACAAAGACAGCATCTCCCAAGTGAATACTTACATGTTCCAGCAACACTGTCACAAAGGATTATGTAGTTTGTAAAGCAAAGTTTGGTGTAGAGTGTTGGCAGAATCCAGTGTACCTTTCCGTGAATTTCCTCGTTATGTACTGGGACTGGGTAAGTGAACTATCATCTGTGATCTGCCCAGGACCCAGGCTTAGCCTCCTGTGTCCAGGGTCATCTCATGCTGTGGTAAGGACTGGATGCTCAACAGCACTGTGCTCTTGTGCAAGCTAGCAGCTTTTCTCTTCGAGGTCCAAGGTTTAAATTTTACAATTCCTGCATCTGAATTCCCAGTAGCACCCTCCTGGGCACCACAGCGATTGGTGCCTTAGCAATTGGTACCATCCTTCTCCTTGCTGTCCCCAAGCCCCAGCCATTTAGCAGTGCATTCATTTTTGAATATTATACTTCCTGTAGAATGGGAGGTACAAAATCATGTCCCTGCTGGAACTATATTGAAGGCCTTCTCCAAAGATGGTGAAAATGGACCCTGGGTGAGATTTATGAGAGGAGAGATAACAACAGGAGATTTCTTACAAGAGTTTGGAAGACTTTCTTCTGAAATAGTGAGTGACAAACCTATCTGCATTTCTATCTTTTTCTTTTTGGCTTGAATAGAATTTGCAGCCTTCATCCATAAATTGGTCAAACTGAAAATAATGTGAAAACTGAATAGGTTTTTAAGCTGTTTATTATGCTTTCGGCTATTATCCTTAGATACTAAAGTTTGACTTTATATGAGTAACTAAATATATTCTTTTCCGTAAATCTCACCAGCAGCTGCGAAATAAGAACCATCTCCAAATGGCTTTGATCCAAAAGCTGATGAAAGCAATAATACTACTGACCATTTTTTCTGTGCTATGCACTTTCCTAATTTTTTTTTTTTTTTGCGGGACCAGGGTTCAAACTCACGACCTTGTACTTGCCAGTCAGGCACTTGTTCCATGGAGCTATCTCCCCAGCCCCCCTATTTTTTTTAATATTTGTTCATATGACCTTTAAATATCTCTGCTAACGTGGAAGACCTCGACCCCGGGACGCACTGAGATGGTGATTGAGACTGGGTGTAGTGGTGTGTGCCTATAATCCCAGCACTTGGGAGGCTGAAAACAGGAGAATCACTACTAGTCTGATCTGTGTAGTGAGACCCTGTCAACCCTGTCTTAAATACAGAAAATAATAATATTAATAATGATAGTAAGAAAAGTTTTGTGGATGGATGGTGGTGATGGTTGTATAGCAGTATAACTATCAATGTAACTGAACTTTAGACTGGTTAAAATGGTAAATTTTATTTTATATATATCTGCTACAATTAAAAAATGAACAGTAAACCCTGAAAACATGTTAAGGTAAAGAAGATTGTCAAAAGTAATCCTCTGGCCTCAGCCTCCAGAGTGCTGGATTTATAGGTGTGTGCCACCAGGCCTGAATTATCACTTGCTGTATAATCCAAGTTCACCTTGAACTCACCATGTAGTTCATACTCACTTCAAACAATGATTCTTCTGCCTCTGCCTCCAAAGAGCTAGGATTATAGACATGTGCTGTTTAGCTGGGTATGGTGGCACATATCTATAATCCCAGTATTCTGGGAAGCCAAGGTGCTAGGACCCTCAGTTTGAGCCCAGCCTAGGCAACTTAGCTACTTAGGGAGACCTTATCTCAAAAAATGAAAAAGGGCCAAGGGTACAGCTTAGTACTATACCCTTGGGTTCAATTACCAGTAACACACACACACACACACACACACACACACACACACCCCAACTTAGATGATTCCATTTATATGAACTATCCACAATACTGAAATCAGTGCATAGGGAAATAGATAATGGATTCCTAGGACTGCGCTTGCTTGGGGGAATTGAAGAGGGACTGCTAATGGGTATGAGCTTCTCCAGGCACTGTTGTATGACTTCATGTATGTATTAAAGTCATTGACTTGTACATGTTAGATGAATCGGGTGGTATGTTAATTATTGTTAGCAAAACTGTTAAAAATATAGTTGACTTGGCTTTTGCAAATTTTGACACATGCTAAGCTTCAGAATCCACACAGATTAAATTTTAAAAGAACAAAATTGATTGCAAGTTAAGGTTCATAATGGTGATGTTGAGAATACAAAATCATTAAGTGCTTTCTGGGTCATTAAAAATAAATGACATCTGCTTGATATACTGAAGTTGATGATCTGGTTGTGTTCTGATGATGATCTGATTTTTAAAAACCTCTGATGATGATTTTCTGAATTTTAAAAAATTGTCCCTGAGGAGTGGAATGAATGACTCATTTAATTGCAGTTTTGATATGAACAGGTCATTTCCCAATGATGGTAACTAATTCCAAGTTAGTTAAAAACTCACTTGTAGGAGTTCTGTGTGTGTGTGTGTGTGTGTGTGTGTGTGTGTGTATGTTGAGACAAAGCCTATGCAATTCAAGCTGGTGTTGAGCTTACTTTGTAGCCCATGCTAGTCTCAAACTCACAATGATCTGCCTGCCTCAGCCTTCCTAGAGCTAGGAATACAAGTGTGTACCACCATGCCCAGCAAGAAATTCACTTTCAAATTAATTTTCCCTATTCACCCAGAGTAACTTTCTGACATGTCTCCTCCACCTCTTGAATAAATTATCTTCTTTTGTTAAAAAAAAAAAAAAAAAGGCAACTCAAGAGACTATGTAGCAGAATAGCCTCTTGCTTTTTTAAAAATTAAATTTAATTAATTAATTAATTTAGGTACAGGGGATAGAACTTAGGACTTTGCATTTGGCTGGCAGATGCTTATGCTGCTAAGCTGTATCCCTGGCCCTTTTTTTTTTTGAGACAGTCTTGCTAAATTGCCCCGGCTGGGCTTACACAAGCACTCCTCTTGCTTCAGCTTCCTAGAGTGCTGGGATTAAAGGTGCCTCACAAGGCCTGAGGCGTCTGTGTATGTGCTGTCTGTTACTGAGGCTCAACACAGAGCCTGGGACTAAACTACATGCACAGCTCTATTTTTTGAGACATGATCTTGCTACATTGCCCAGCTTTGCTGGGTGTGGTGGAGCATGTCTATAGTCTCAGCACTCAAGAGGTTAAGGCAGGAGGGTCACTACAAGTACAAGGCCAGTCTGGCTATGTAATGAGTTAAAGGATGAGTTAAAGGTCTGCCTGTACTATGTAGCAAGACCCTATCTCAAAAAAAAAAAAAAAAGAAAGAAAGAAAGAAAGAGAGAGAGAGACAGGAAAGAAAGAAGGAAGATAAGATAGTGACCCAGCCTGGGCTCTAGCTTGCAGCTATTCTGTGTCTGCCTCCCCGCCGTCTGGGCCTGCAGGTGTGGCACCACTTGTCCTTGTCCTCACTTGTCCTCTGCCTTCCCCCTTTCGCAGTCTAAGACCTCAGTGCCTGTGGACACCTTTTTCTCTCTGATGACCAGTGAGCAAACGGCACGACAGTTCCCAGGGATGACCGAGGCCATCGCTCACATTCGGGCAAAGGGCTTCCAGACTGCGGTCCTGACCAATAATTTCTATCTTGCCAGTGGGAAAAGCTTTTTTCCACTGGATCGGAGCCAGTTTGACGTGGTAAGCTTGAGGGAATCTACAAGGATGGACACAGGACCTTTGCACCTGTCTCATAGCAGCGTTTAAAGAATGTGTTTTTATGCAGCCACTCAACTGGGTTATATTTAGATATAATAGGCCGAAACAGCTTTTAAAACATTGTTGTGGCTTTAGCCAGGCCCTGCCTGTGTGGGACTTGAGCCTCAGCTGTAGCGGCTCCTTGACATTTCAGCTGAGAGCCCAGGTCACACTCAACACCAACGCCTTCGTCTGCCTGTGTCTTCATGGCTCTTTGAACTCCGATTTTCCAAGACTAAGTTGCCCTCTCTTTTTGTTATGTGCAGTCCAGCACTGCCCAAGCCCTGACTGGCTGTCCCGCCAAATTCCATGCAATTAGCTCTATGTGTACAGACCAGCCTTTAATGTTTGTGATAGAATTTTGATGTATTTGGCTGTATTGGGGTATTTTTTAGAAGTGTTTTATGTCTTATAACTGACAGCTGTGACAATTGCTTTTGGAGACTCCAAAGCCCAGGAAGGCTTCGAGGGTCTCCTAGAGTTGTGGTTTGAGGGGGCTGGCCCCTCCTTCAAGCCTGTTCTCCATGGGTAGTCCAACTCGGCGCAAATGGGAAACAGCTCACCAAACACAGTGAGTCTTGGTGGTCTCCAGAGCCCATTGGCAGAAATTTCCCTGATAAATTCAGTAGCACACATTTTACTAGCAGAGCCTCTTCCTGTTTACTGCCATTGTTTGGTTCAACTCTAGAAAATACCATGTTCCCAGCCCCCCTCTCCTTTCTTTGGACCAGGGAGGCTGAAACAAAGATTTGCTCTGCCTTCCCATTGGTGTAAACTGGGGTTTAAATGGACATCAGGTCTTTTTTCCTGGAGGTTGTCCGTCTGGGTCAGGGTGGGCCCTGGGCAGGAGCCCCATGTGACACGCTCTTGGTGAAATGTATAGTATTTTTTCTCTTCTGGATGATGTAGTGATTTGAGCTCACTCAGTTTCATTTAAGCTTCACAAGATCCACTCAGATGGGGAAGATGGCTGTTAACCCATTTTCCTAAGGATGCAGCTGAGGCCAGTTATTTGTTTAAGGCCTCAGGGTCTGAACCAGAACTTTGATTTCCTGAGTTTGCCCCCAGGCCATAGTGCAGAATTTCCCAATCATTCTGTCTAAGAAATCAACATCATTTAAGCCTGAGATATCTTGCTCTTTCTCTCAAAAAATGCACCACATGCATGTGGGTACTCTGCCTTTAGGGCCAGCACTCTCCTCCCTGTCCCCCTCAGGTGGTGGAGTCCTGCTTGGAAGGAATCTGTAAGCCAGACCGGAGGATATACCAGCTCTGCCTGGAGCGCCTCGGCCGGCAGCCCTCCGAGACCATCTTTCTCGATGATCTGGGACCAAATCTAAAAGCAGCTGCCAGCCTTGGCATTCGCACCATTAAGGTAATTGTCCTTATTTTTTTTTTCTCTCTCTCCCTCATAGTACTAGAGACTGAACTCAGAGCCTTGCACATGGTAGGAAGGTGTTCTATCACTGAGCTACACTTCCGCTCCCAGCCCCCCACCTAAATTCTGAGGTGGGCTCTCCCTAAATTGCCCAGGTTGGCCTCCCAACTTGTAGTTTTCCTGCTTCAGCCCCTGAAGTAGCTTGAACTATGGACCTCTGTCACCATGCTTGGCTCATCACCTAAAAAAAAAATTACTATGCATTTGTAAGCAGTGCACACCTTTCAGCGTGGCAGCTGGATTCTGTAGGCGATGCTCCTCTAGATGGGGACTCAGCGGCCGCCACCAGCCACATGTACCACCTAGGTCGTGGCTGTGAGCATGGAAGCCAAGTGAGGGATCACAGGCCACTTTCTACATTAGGTTTTCATTATTGAGCATGTAGCAGTAGGGACGCAGAAGACACTGCTACACGGACTTCGGCCCTGTTAATGGGCACTCTTTCAAGTGGAAAGAAAGGTCAGTGCAGTTAGGAACTGACTGGAAGGGAAACTCCTCCTGCCTTAGAGCTACGTGACCTGACTCCACGGGTCTCCCTCCTGACGCTGGCCCCAAGGCTATCTCCTTCTGGAGAATCAGCTACGTGGAGACGGGCACAGGGTAGGTTTTCTCTCTAAAACCAGGTCAATGACCCAGAGACAGCAGTGAAGGAATTAGAGTCTCTTCTGGGTTTTCCACTGCACTCTGATGTTCCCAACACTCGTCCTGTGAGGAAGAGCATGGAAATCCCAAAGGATGCCCTGAAGAAGTACCTCAGAGACTTGCTGGGGACCCCAACCACAGGTATGGGAGAGCTGGATTTTTGTTTGTTTGGGGTGTGTGTGTGTGTGTGTGTGTGCGCGCGCTATACTCCCAACTTTTTTTTTTTTTTTTTACTTTAAAAGTCTGAGTTGCCAAGTTGTCCAGGCTAGGCTTGAACTTTTGATCCTCCTGCCTCATCTCCCAGAATGCATAGATTATAGGCATGCAACACCATGCCTGGCTAGTATTGGAGTAGTCCTGTCCAGGCTGTGTGCCTGTCCTCTTCTCACTTTCAGAACCTGAAGAAATATGCTGACGCCCAAGAGGCAGTGCTGAGAGGAAAGTGTTGCCTGCTCTCCTGACCAAGTGGATGGCCACCATCCACAGTTGGGCTTTGCTGTGAAGCTCAGAGTTCATTAGGGTCACCTCTGCTAGCAGTTGGCAAGGGAGAGCTCAAGCAAGTGGGGGAGGGGAGCAAGCACCGCCTGGAAGCAGCTTGGCACATGATGAAGGCCCCCGAGGAGGTCCGGCCAGCTGTCACATCAGTCTCAGGCATGGTTTGGCTGAGTACGGGTGAAGGACACATAAGGGCACTCTCCTTCTCAGGCTTAGAGCATTCCTCAGCCCAGATAGGTTGCCATGACTGGGTGTGTGTTGCTAAACAGAACTGAAGTGCTTTTGTTCCCAGGGCAGGAGTTGGCAAGATGCTTACAAGCAGACACTGCAAGCACGTGGCCTTTGTCCCACTGAGGCCACGTGTGATTCTGAGCCTGAGTCGGCAGGACGTACC
The DNA here is from genome assembly GCA_004027915.1 of Capromys pilorides. Lineage (NCBI taxonomy): Eukaryota > Metazoa > Chordata > Mammalia > Rodentia > Capromyidae > Capromys > Capromys pilorides. The sequence goes on from PVKN010002946.1 coordinate 12,926, forward strand.
CTGGTGGCCAGGAGGAAGTGCTTTTGTACACTGCACCCTGCCTGAGGCTATTCTGTATCCCAGATGCAGAGTTCACTAAAATGAAGGGCTGTCTGTCCACATAGGGTAGGCTGCAGCTCTAGTTTGAGTATTTTTTTAAAATTTGCAGGCCCGTTGGATCTCCTTCAGTTTGATCATGGCCAGTCAAATCCTACTTACTACATCAGGCTGGGCAGTCACCAGCTGGTCCTGAGGAAGAAACCCCCGGGGACTCTGTTGACGTCTGCCCATGCGGTAGAGAGGGAGTTCAGGTAAATTCTCAGTGGCCAGGGGCTGCTCACCCATCGTCTTCCACAGTGCATACACGCGGCCTAGCACGTGAAGTCAGCTGCTGTGAAGCACCCTGAGTCATTTAAAATTATAACTAGGACTCTCCACATTATTTTAAATAAGAACATATGGCTGCTTCTTTATAAATCTGATCACACTCTGTGCTCAGATCTTGAAGTCCTGGGTCTCAGCTTCTTGAGTACCTAATTTTATTTAGAAAATAGTCTTCTCAGGCAGCCATGGTGGCACACACCTGTAATCCCAGCACTTGTGGGACTGAGCAGGAGAATTCTCATGACTTTGAGGCCGGCCTGGGCTATGTAGTGTGCTCAGGACGAACCTGAACTACATAATGAGACTCTATCTCAAAAAACCCAAAAAGAAAATGTCTTTTCTTTTTAAAAATGTGTTACTGTTGGTATTATTTTGTTTTTTTCTCCCTATACCATTCATTTAAAAAGTGTAATCTCAGCACTCTGAATGCTGAGGCAGAAGGGTTGCTGTGAGGTTGAGGGAGTGGGTTCAAGGGTAAACAAAGGAGAAAGATTCAGTATTTGCTTATTATTTATTTATTTAGTGTGTGTGTATGTGTGTGAGATACTCTGTAGTGTTGCCTTTTATTCTTAAGAACCACCAGCTCGGGGCCAGCAAGATGGCTCAGTGGTCTAAAGCGCCTGCTTAGGCAGGCTTAGGCAACCCCAGGGACCACAGTTCGATCCCTGGCCCCACATGCTATGCCAGCCCCACCCCCAGAGCAGGCTGAGTGGCCATAATATAAATAAATAAAAAATAATAAATAAATAAATAAATAAATAAATAAATATTAAAAAAAAAAAAAAAAAAAGAACCACCAGCTCAGCACAGCAGGAATTGACCAGGGATAGAACCTAGATAGTTTGGCCTTTTGAGACAGGGTCTCGATCTGTAATTCTGGCTGGTACTGAAGTTACTGAGTAGCCCCGCTGGCCTCGAACTTGTGGTGATCCTTTTGCCTCTGCCTCCTAAGTGCTGGGATCTCAGGTGTGTGCCACCACACCTGACTCTAGATGTAAGGACTTTTAAGTAAATATTGAAATGTTTAAGACCTTTAGGGTTATAATCAATATGTTATTGGGGTGATAGTTGTTGGAGTTGGATGATGGGTACGTGGGTATTTATTATACACATCTATGTTTATATGTGATTGAGATTTCCCACAATAAAATGTAAGAGGCTAAAGGTATCACAATCCATCCCCAGTAAAATAGGTTGTTATGCAAAGAGAAAAGTTTAAGTACAGTGCTTCCTCACTTATCATGGAGGTCATGTTCTTGACACCCATGTGATAAGTGAAAATCAGTGAAGTAGCGATGTTATATTTTAACATATATGTGTATTCTAAGGCTTTGTAGACCCCCCACTCTTATAAACCTTTCCCACACTTTTAAAAACACTTCTAATGTTCTTATACATTTTCTATACTTGTAAGCCTATGTAATTTTAACAACATATGGATACTGTACTGGAAAATCCCGCGATAGAGCAAAAAATTTGCAATAAATTATTTAAATTATTTTTTTGAAAACCCACAAAACTGTGACTCCAAGAAAGCTGAACTGCAAAACAGCGAGGGCCTGCTGTATACAAGATTAAAAAAAAAAGAAAGAGCCAAGCAAAGAAAGCGCAGATGCGCTGCTGGAGGGCTCTCTCCCACCTGCCTGCAGCTCCGCCCACCCGGGACCACTGCAGGCATGTGGAGAACGCGCCTTCAGCCTGTGGTCTCTCCTACTGACTTCTGAGTTTCTAGGCTGTGGCTTGTCAGGGACACTTTTTTTTTTTTTTTTTTTTCTCCTATCAGTCCAGGTAGATGCTAATTGTGTTGATCTTTTTTAAAAGAAGCGGTCAGGCGTGGTTGTGTAGGCCTGTAATCTCAGCACTCAGAATGCTGAGGCAGGAGGGTTGCTGAGTTCGAGTGAGTGAGTTCAAGGGTAAACAAACAAACGAGAAAGATTCAGTATTTGTTTATTATTTATTTAGTGTGTGTGCGTGTGCATGTATGCGTGCAGTAAGTAGGCTCAGCATGCCCTTGGGACAAGGCTGGTATCTTGTGCTGCTAGGGATCGAACCATGGTTCCTGCGCTTGCCTAAGCTTGCCTGAGCTATCTTGTTGGCCCAAGAATCAGTATTTGGTTTTTAGAAGTTTTTTTTTTTTTTTTTCCCCAGTTTCTTTTCTGCTTCACTTTTTTCCCTTTCAGTAGTTTTTTCTGGATTTTTTTTTTTTTTCTTTTACTTTTTTTTTCTTTTACAAACCCAGGGCCTTTAGTCTGCATCCCCAGCCTATTTTTAATTTTTTTTTTAAACATAGGATCTTGTTAGTTGCCCAGGCTAGGCTTGAACCTGGGATTCCTCCTGCCTCAAGCTTCTAATTTCTGGGATTATAGGCATGCAGCACCATGCCTGGCTCTGGCTATTTTTCTTAAACTATAAATCTTAGGCCATTGGTTTACAATCTATCTTTTTTATACTACAGGCATTTAAATTTTTAAGTTTCTAAGCATTTATTAAACTACATCTCACAAATTTTAACATTTCATATTTAACATTATTCTGGCTTGAAATATTTTAAAATTTCCTCTGTTGTTTCTTCTGTGACCAATAGAAATATATTAATTGATATCTCAGTATTCTAGATGGCCATATATTGACTCTTAATTTTATTTCCTTGAAGTATAAGAAATACTAAGAATTCACTATTTTTGTTTAAACTTATTTTACAGACCAACATGTGATTTATCTTGGTGAACATATTTGTATATTTTGTACACTTGAAAATAGACTGGGGACAGCGGCCGGGGTTCAATCCCCTACGTGCCATGCCAGCTCCACCCCCAGCGTGCGCTGAGGTGGCAGTTGAGTCTGGACGTGATGCCTCGCACCTGTAATCCCAGTGCTTGGGAGGCTGAAAACAGGAGGATCACTACAAGTCTGATATACATAGTGAGATCCTGTAGACTCTGTAGACCCTTATCAAATACATTAAAAAAAAATAGACTAGGGAGATAGCTCAGCCATCTAAACACCTGCCTGGCAAGCGCAAGGACCCCAGGTGCACTGTGCCAGCCACCAAACTAGGCATGGTGGTGCACACCTATAATCCCAGCATGAGAGAGGCTGAGACAGGAGGGTCACTGCAGATACAAACTGTGTAGTGAGACCCTGTACCCAATAAATAAAAGATTAAAAGAAAGGAAGAAAATAATATGTATTCTGCAATTGCTGATTGAATTATCTCAGAAATATCAGGCTAATTTTGCTGATAGTGTCATTCATATCTGTGTCTTTAACTTTGTCTAGTTCTGTCATTACTGGGAGAGGGATGTTAAAACCATGATCATAGTTTTGTCCATTTCTTTCTTCATATATGCTAAAACTCTGTTGATGGTGTTTTGGGTTTTGGCTTTACCATACTGGTGATTGAACTGAGGGCAGTATTCCATTGAGCCACACAGCCTTTATTATTTGGTTGTTTTTCCCAGCACTGGGGATTGAACCCTGGTCGCACACGTACTAGGCAGTTTCTTTACCACTACACTATGTCCCCAGTCTCCCCTTTTGAGACAGGGTCTTGCTGATCTTGATCTTATAATCCTTCTGCCTCAGCCTCCCACATAGACAGTATTGCAGGCTTGTAACACCTCACCCAGCTCCCATTCTATTATTTTTTCAATCAGAAAAGTAATTTCAAGAAATCTCATCAATTCAGCCAGCAGTAATGCTCATATTTATTTGTCCTGCAGAGTAATGAAAGCCCTTGAAAATACCGGAGTACCTGTCCCTAAGGTTCTTGACCTTTGTGAAGATTCAAGGTAACCTCCAGATGTGTTTTTGCAGTTACATGTTGAAGCTATAGAAACCCCACTTGCTAACTCAAAGACGAGTTGGTTAGCATGGAAACAAGAATTTGAGTTAGAGAGAAGAGAGACTGTATAGCAACCTTTCTTAGGAGTTCTCAGGTCCTGAAAGATATAAAGGCATTGCTTGCTTTCACAGGAAGTGATAGAAAACAGCTTTGTTTAGCATTCTTAAAATATATACCAGCTAGTTTCTTCTGCTTGTTTTTATTAATTTTTATATTGAAGTCTTTCTATAATGGTTTTTTTTGTTTTGTTTTGCGGGAGTGGCGATTGATCTGAGGCCCTTGCGCTTGCCAGGCAAGCGCCTATTCCAGTGAACTATTTCCCCAGCCACTATAATTTTTTTTTTTTTTTTTTTTTTTTTGGTGGGACCAGGGTTGAAACTCACAACCTTGCACTTGCCAGGCAGGCACTTGTGCCACGGAGCTATCTCCCCAGCCCGTTTTGAACCATCTTGAAGCATATTTTTGAATCTCTGTCTCAACGAATTATGAATATTTTGAAACATACAGAAAAGTGAAAGAAAAGATAGTATCACAAGCCTCTAGTCGCCCTCATGCAGATTAACATTGTTGATCTGCACCACATTTGCTTTCTATAAATGCATGTGGGAATAAGTGTATATATGTATGCTGTATTTTGATGGCTAAACCTTTTGAAGTTGTAGAGAGCATGCATCTTGTAAATATGAAGGCATTGTATTGCCCACCATAGCACCATTAGTACACCTAAGATAATTACCAAGTGTCATGAGCAGTTGGTCCCCAAGATGTTCTAATGGTACCAAAACCTGAGGATCTTCGAGCCCCTTACATGAAATGGCAGAGTATTCATATAAACGTGCTGCACATGTGGTCCAATGTACTCGAAGTCTTCGCTCACACACTGCGTCTGATGCAGGGTACATGCTGTGGTAGCAAGAACAAGTCTGTACATGCTCAGTACCGATGTAGTACTTTTTCTAAGTGTTTTTGGTCAGTATTTAGTTGAACTCTTGCATGCAGAACACATGGGTATGGAGACTATACATTAATAATACTATTTAATATCTAGAGCACATTCAAATTTCCCTAATTGTTCTGGGATTTTCTTCTATAACTATTTTTTGGGTTATTCTGGGTACTGGTAGTGGTTACCACTGAGGTGCATCTTGAGAACCTTTTGATTTTTAATGTCATTAAGTTCCCCAGTCTGGGCTTGAACATGTAAAACTCAGTCTCCCTAATAGCTGGTACAAGTTTTTACAGTCAGTCAAATATTTATAATTCTAGAATTTTCAGAACTTTTGAGAGTAGTGTACTGATTTCTGGTAATGACTAACAAATTAAAGGCATCTTGCTAACTTACCTTAAAACCATCACATGGAAGCTGGGTGTGATAGCAGCGGTCCTGCAATCACAGCACTGGGAGGCTGAGGCAGGAGGATGACTACAAGTTCAAGGCCAACCTGGACTGCTTAGCAAGAGCCTATGTCAAAAAACTAAGAAAACAACAGCAACAACAATGATGAAATGTCCAAAGGGATGTGTGGCTTTCATACCATGAAATAATGATAAAAGTAACATTAGTACCAAGAAGACATACCTGCTGGCCCTTTGCTACAGCCAGACCCAATGAGAAGCTCTCTGTGTATTTATTTCCTTAGCTCCTACAGCTGCACTTGAAGGGAGTCTGCTTTATGGGTAAACAACACCAACCAAGTTCAGAGGTTCAGTCAGTGTGTCAGGGTCACACTGCTGGTGAAGGGCAGAAGGGTAGAGATGGGTTTAAGCCTGGTTCTGTGTGACTCTGAAGCTCCTGCTTTCAACTATGCTGCATTACCACACTTAATCCATGTGATGGTTTCTGCAAATGGACCGAAGAGCAGAAGGGGCAGGCTGTGTGTGTGTGCGCACACACGCATGCGTATGTGCACCCAGATCCCATCTGTGTCCCCTGCAGTGTCATCGGCACGCCCTTCTATGTGATGGAGTACTGCCCAGGCCGTATCTTCAAAGACCCTTCTCTGCCAGGCTTGGAGCCCAGCCAGAGGCGAGCCGTGTACGCTGCCATGAACCGAGTACTGTGCCAGATCCACAGCGTGGACTTCCAGGCTGTAGGCCTGGACAGCTATGGGAAGCAAGGTGGGCGGGAGCCCCTGGTCCTCCAGACTGGCTGTTTCCTCACAGGCAGCTCTGCTGTCAGTGCCTGTGTGGGGTGTGGTGTTAACAACCAACATGTACACAATGGAAGACAGACTTAGCTCCCACCTTGACCCTCTAAGTACTTTTTTCCTTAGTACTAGGAGTCAAATCCAGAGGCAGTCTACTACAAGCTGCGTCTCCAGTCCTTTTTGTTTTTTATTTTGAGACAGGCTTTTACTAAGTTGCCCAGGCTGCCTTAAACTTGGAATCCTCCTGTTTCAGCATCCCAAATAGCTGGGATTAGAAACATGTGTCACTACCACTGGCTTCTTTGTTGACTGTATAAGAAGAGTTCCACTTGCTCTTCTTCCTTGCCAACATTTGTATGATCAGGTTTTTCCTCTTCCCTTTTTTTTTTAACTTTTAAGTGAGGCTGAGGTTCACTATTGCCAAAGCTGGTCTCAAATGCCTGGGCTCGAGTGAGCCCATGCCCTAGCCTCCAAATGGCTGGGATCATGTACTGCTGCCTGGCACTGGAGGGGTTTACATAGCTCGTCCGCCCGACAACTCTAGGAGGACCTTCTCAAGATGAGGGGAGTAAGATGCAAAACAGTTAAATCACATGTCTTAAATCACACAGCTGGAAAACGGCAAAGCTGGGATTCAATCCCTAGCAGGCTTGCTCCTCCAGAGCTCATACTGTTTTATCAGCCAGTATTGTCTTGCCAAAAAGGGACTTACTGAAGGCTGTTTGGAAGCTCACAAGATTTCTAAAAGAGCTAAGGATCAGGCTTGGATAATGTGTGGCAGAGAACAGGGTCCAGAGCACACTGAGCAGGCCAAGCCAAGATGGTGGAGGCAGCAGGCGCCTCGTGTGGGACAGCCTCTGGCCACGGGAGTGTGTCCAGAGACACAGCACATTCCCGGGGTCTCGCTGCTGCAGTCATTTTTGAGACCTTGGAGGCATGGAAATGGCCCCTCACGTTCTGCTCCTCTCTCCTGCAGGCGACTATCTTCCTCGCCAGGTACAAACCTGGACAAAGCAGTACCGAGCTGCAGAAACCAGCACCATCCCAGCAATGGAGAGGCTCATCCAGTGGCTGCCTCTCCATCTTCCCAAGCAACAGAGGACCACATTGGTGCATGGGGACTTCAGGTAGACATGGCCACGAGGGAGCTGAATATCAAATGTGCAAAATCACTCGAAAGGGAAATGATCAAGTTTACAGATGGGAACCATTCCCATTCCTAGGTTCCTCCTAGGTCATGGTGGTGCTCTGCCTTAGAAGAGGCCCAGCGTCATCCCTAGCTTCGTAGCCACCGAACTTGTCTACGCACATTGTCCCCATGCTCATGTCCTGGTAGGGTAGCTTACTCTGGGTGGACAACCAGTGTATGAATGTCAGGCAGACGAGAGAGTCTCTTAAATCCTATAGGCTGCTGATAGACATTTGCCTTGAACACAGGGAAATGAAAGAACAGGTGGAGGTGGTTTCCAGGGTTCCTGCTGAGTCTGCAGCCCGGCTAGGACTGGAAGCTGAGTGCCCCTGGGTCTTTGATACTGACCCTGCTGAGAACACTGTGCTGGATGCACTCAGGCAGTCTTTACAGTGTTGTCTGTTTCCCAGCAGCACTTGGAGGCCTGCTTTGCATACATACACTGCTTATTTGGCATCTGCCCGTTTACTTTGTAGTCTTCTTGTCCTGCTTGAGGAGCTGTGCCTTGCATTTTATTTCTTTGTATGTGTGTTTTGTGCCTCACACATGCTATGCACTACTTCTATGCTATACCCTCAGCCCAGCAGGACCTTTATTGCAAAAAGCTAGAGAATAAAACTATAAAAGGCATCATTTTGCTTTCCAAAGATGGGCCTTTCCCTGCTGGCTTGACTGTGTCGGTCGCTCCTGCATCTTTCCTCTAGCTAACGTTGGTCCCCCTGAATCTGAGGGTGAAAGGCTGGGCCTTGTCTACGCCATGTGCTCGTCTGCAGGAGTAGCTCCATCTGTCTTGCACCGGTGCCTGCCTCACTGGACCGAGCCATTTCCCCACACTGCTTTGAACTTGGCCTGCAGCCGGGCTGCACATGACCTCTCTTCTTTCTTTCCCTCTACCTGGGGACCCAAGAACCTTGCCCTGCAGTGCTCTGGCCAATAATGAAACTCAGCCTCTTTTGTGGGAAAGAATGTGGGTGGCCTTTGTACCCGCAGCTCACAGGTGCACCATGGACCTGGTCTTTCTTTGTCTGTCTTTGCACCTCCAATGTGCAAAGTGCAATAGCAGGTCGGAGACATCTGGTGGCAGCCTGGGAACCTCCCATAGCTGGCACGAAGTATAATGATCCTTTCTGGAGATGCTTTCAGGAATGGTATCAGTTCTAGAGATAACCTGCCGCTTGTTGATCCACACTTAAAGCCGAAGACTCGTCCATCTGTTGGTAGATGGAGGAACACTGGTTACATACAGTGTGACTCAGAGTAGTGGGAGCATACATGGGTACAGCTCCTTTGACAACGTTAGCCAGCAGCATAAAAAAACAGGAGGGTGCTACCTACTGTAATCCCTTTTCTAGAGGCGCGTGTGCACCGGGGCAGCAAAAGTGAATTGCAGACAGGCGTGGAGATGCATGACTGTAGTCCCAGCACCCTTGGAGACTGAGGCAGGAGAATCCTGAGTTTCAGTCCAGTCTCAGCAACTTAGGTCTGACATTGGTCCCCCCAAATCTGAGGGTGAAAGGCTGGGCCTTGTCTACACCATGTGCTCCTCTGCAGGAATGGCTCCATCTGTCTTGCACCAGTGCCTGCCTCACTGGCAGAAGGCTCTCGGTTCAATCCCCAATTGCAACAACAAAACAACTAAGCAAATTGTGCTTTTGCATATAATATGACAGACTGTGGCTAGGCTATGATGGAATTCTGGTTAGCAGGTAAGATAAACCAGCGTGTTGCAGTAAATCATCGTAAATCTCAGAATGATAGTGCTGAGTAGAAAACGGTAGGTTCCAGAAGGATATTTACAGTGTCCTGTCACCTATGCAAATTTAAAAAGAGGTAGAGCAGCCTATGTATGGTTGCCCAGTATATAAAGCTAAGTATTAAAACCTGATTAATATATACCAGCTTTAAAAAAATAAATAGGGGGACCACCCACTCAGGACCCCTCCCTCCCCCGTCCCTCTCTTGGACAGGAGCTTCTTTTCCCCTAATAAATATATTCTGCTCATTAAATAAGTAAATACACACACCAGCTTTAGGGCAATACTTACGTGCAAGGGAAGTGAGCAGGAGATAGATGGAGGCCATGAGCTACATTTGCAATGTTTTTCTTGACATTTTGAGAGTTCAGTCTGCTTTGAACTCACTATATAGCCCATGCCAACCTGGAACCTGAAAAGCTCCTCCTGCCTCGGCCTCCCCAGTGCTGGGATTATACGTGTGTGCTACCACACCTGCTTTCCATAAAGCTTTGTGTTTTAGAAATTTGTGGCTGGGGATACAGCTGAGCGGCACAGCACCTGTCTGGCAAGGGTGAGGTCCTGAGTTCAATTTCAGTACACACACACACACACAAGCAAAGAAATTTGGAGGAAATATAACAAAGAAGATACAACATCAGTTGAATTAGGAAGATGAGCACCTGAGTTTCTATTTGTCTTTCTTTTTTTTTTCTGTGTGTGTGATCATTACTTTTCCTTTCAAATATTTAAAGCACATGTGTTAGAACCCCTGGCAGAAAAACTCAGAGAGCCCATTGGAGGAGAGAATAGCAGGTGCAGCATGATTTAGAGGGATTGCTGAACAGCCAGGAGCCCAGGCTTAGCAACAGTGGGGAGTCCTTTCCAAACCAGGTCTAAAGGGACAAACCTTCTCTGCTGTTACTACAGCTGTTTATATCCAGCTGTGCAGCTGCTCCAAAACCGAGGGCTGGGGACAGTGCTGGGTTGTTTCGCTGGGCATTTACATGTGGGGACCAGACAGCTTATTTCCTAGGTGGCTCTGTGCTATGCTGGAATCCTCTGCTGGCTCGCTTGTGTGCTGACCCTGGGGCAGAGAGGGCACAAACAGCTGGGCTTCTTGGGCCACACCCCAGCCTTGCGGTTTCCCATGGCTCTCCCTAGCAAGGTGGCTCCTGGGTAGCTGAACTTCTTCCCTGGTGGCTCAAGGCTCCAGAGCTGCGTATTACAGGAGAGAGGGCCAGTGGGGAGCTGTGTCACCTTTTCTGAGCTGGACTAGTGTGTGGATTTCCAAGTGTCACTTTCTCCTACTTTATATTTGTTAGAAGCCAAGTGGTTCAGGTGTGAAGACTTAGGCTCTACCTTTCATGGCAAGAGTAGCAAAGAAGGTGCTGGGTCCAGCTGGAAATCAGAGGACCAGAGGACCCTGGCACAATGGGCACAGGCCTCACGTCTCAGGCCCTTGCGCAGAGAGTCCAGGGGGAGTGGGGAGTGGCCTGGGAGGGGCAAACGGCCCACATCCTGGGAAGGACACATGCAGAGGGATCAATGTTCTTAGAACCGCCTCGCCATTCCTTCTGTGGTTTTCCAGGGTTGACAACCTGCTCTTCCATCCGGAAAAGGCTGAGGTGCTTGCTGTCCTCGACTGGGAGCTTTCCACCTTAGGCGACCCCCTTGCCGACGTGGCCTACAGCTGCCTGGCTCACTACCTGCCCTCCAGTTTCCCCTTGCTGAAAGGTAGGAGCTGCTGCTCGGGACAGTCACGGATGGGGCCGGCTGCGTTTACCAAGCACTGGGGCGTGAACTTGGCTAAAATCAGTTGTGACTGGGCTGGAGCTGTCCTGGTGGTTTAGGTGGAAAATGTCATGAGGATGTGATGCTGTCCCATGGGGGAAGGGCGGAGGGGGACGCGATGTGGTGACACGTGTGCCATGTGGATCCTCTTGTGCTCTCACACAGCTCACTTCTGCTTCACACTTCAAACTCAAAAAGGTTTTACAACAAATACAAGTTTGTTGGCCAAAACATGAGATCCAACAAATAGCAAGGTAAAACCCAGTTAAAATCATTAGTACAAGGACTGGGACGATAACCTGGTCTAAGTGTCTGCCTGGCAAGTGCAAGGACCTGGGTTCGCTCCTGAATACTGAGCCCACCACCGAAACTTGGTTTGGTGGCACACACCTGTAATCCCAATGCTGGGGAGGCTGAGACAGGAGGATCATTACAGGTCCAAGTCCATAGTGAGTCGGAGCTGTACCAAATAAATAAATGACAAAGAAAAAAATTATGCTGGGGGGATAGCTCAGCGGTCTAAGCTTCTGCCTGGCAAGTGCGCCCCAGTACCAAATGCTGTGCCAGCCAGGAACCAGGCATGGTGGTACACAGTTGTAATCCCAGCACTGGGGTGGCAGAGACAGGAGGATCACTGTGTATTGAGACCTTGTACCAAATAAATAAGTAAAAGATTTGAAAAAAAAAGAGGTCAAAAAATCATTTTGAAAAATATTTTTAAAATAAAAGATTAAAAAAATCACTAGCTGTGTATATATAAACACCTTTTTAGACAAAAAAATGATTTTATGACCTTTTTTACCCACTTAATTGTATGCTTTGAGCTTTTTTTTTTTTTTCTTCTGTATTTAGGGCAGGGTCTACAGGGTGTCCCTACGTAGATCAGACTCTGATTCTTCTGTTTTCAGCCTCAGTTGCCATCTCATTGTGCCCTGTGGGCGGGGCTGGCAGGGCACACCAGGGATTGAACCCGTCCACCGTGTTCTGCCTAACCAGTAACTTTAGTCCATTGAGCTATTAGGCCAGCCCTGAACATGTTTTAATTCTGCTAAGTGTTACTTCTACAGCTTAATTTTTTAATGAGAGCATTGGTTTAATTATATAAAATTAACATATCTGATTTACTTTCTCTTTAGATACTCAATTGTTGTTGTTATTTTTTTTTTTTTAATCTTTTATCTTTTTGAGACAAGGTCTTCTGGGCAGTGCCTGCTGGCCTTGAGGTCACTTTGTAGCTCAGGCTGGGCTCAAACTCTCAACCTTCCTCCTGCCTCAGTCTCCCAAGTGCTGGGATTACAGGCATGCGCCACCACACCTGACTTAATCTGCTTTTTAATTTTTGTTTTTTTTCTTGGAACCAGGAATCGAACTCAGGACCTTGTACTTGCCAGGCAGGCACTTGTGTCCCTGAGCTATCTCCCTGGTCCCTTAATCCGCTTTTTACTGCTATGCCCAGACCCCACCAAAAAAGGCACTGAACATCTTTGTTGTAGTAGTTTTGTTTTGGTTTTTTCTTTTCTTTCTTTCTTTTTTTTTTTTTTTTGCAGTACCAGGGATTGATCTCAGGATCTTGTGCTGCCAGGCAGGCCCTTAAGCCGCTGAGCTGTCTGCCCAGCCTGTAGTAGTATTTTTGCTGGTATATAAGGCTTGGGTCCCAAGGATGATATCTATTGGTGCTTGCACACCATCGAAATAGCACAAATGAAGCAAATCGCTGAGAATCTTAATTTGTTGAAATCATCTTTGCCCCTAGTTTTGTGAGACTACCCTTTCAACACACTGAATACTTTGTGCTGGGGGCAGAAGCCAGCACATGCATGGTAGCTACACCCCCGGTGGTGCTGTCTCCCACCACAGGTGTCAGTGATCGGGACTTGACCCGGCTGGGCATCCCTGCCGCCGAGGAGTACTTCAGGATGTACTGCCTGCACATGGGCGTGCCCCCTCCTGAGAACTGGAACTTTTATATGGCTTTCAGCTTCTTCCGCATGGCTGCAATCCTACAAGGAGTCTACAAGCGATCGCTCAAAGGTAATGGGGGCTGGGAGGCTGATGGGTGAGCAGCCAGCGGCAGTCCTCCTGTGGCCGCGGAGGCTCTGGTGGGAGCTGTGTGTGTGTGCATGTATATGTAATTATAAAATAAAATGTGTTACTTTTCTCATTGCTCAGATGAAGTACCTGATGCCCCGAGTTAAGGGAAGAAAGATTTATGTAGCTCACAGTTTGTAGAGGTTTCAGTCCCTCATCAGCTGGCTTCAGGGCAGGAGGCACAGCAGAGGGGCGTCACAGAAGAGCAGCAGTTTGTGGTTGGCAGAAGATAGCAAAACAAGTGAGGAGAGGCGAGCCTCCTTATGTCCCTTACACCCAGGCCACTGAGGTTAGGGCCTGAGGGCCTCGTTGCTGGGACAAACACCTGACACCCAAAATGAGGGAAGGAAAGTTTATTTAGCTCACAGTTACTGGAGGTTTCAGTCCATATTCGGCTGGCTCCAAGGCAGAGAGGGACATGGCAGAAAACAACCTTTCATGGTGGCTGGAAAGAGCAAGAGTGAGCTGTGAGAGAGCTAGCAGCAGCTCAAGCAGCTAGCTTTTTTCCTTTCTCACATTGAAATGCAAATCTCCTGCCCCAGGGGCAGTGCAGCACCCATATGGTTTCACAATAATCAATTACAAATTCCAGAAGCTGCCCCATGACTGCATGAGGCTTTGAGGGGTGGGGGGGGACACCTAGACACGAACCATAGCAGAAGGGCAGGCAGAAAGCAATGCATGGGCGAGTTTGCTTGTGAGTGCTGTGAGGTGCCCTTAGCTTCCTGCTCTGGGAGACCCATGCGGGCTGCTGCAAAGCTGCTTGTTCAGGTTGCCACATTCTTCTGAGCATGGCAGGTGCTGGGGGCCATTAGCCATTCACTCACATGTGCCTGCACCTCTGCTGAGTGCCAGCACTGAGGACAGTCCAGGGTCATGAGCCAAACAGTGACTAGAGGATCCTCGACCTCCCTGATCAGAGAAGCAGGGCTCACCAGCAGGAATGCACAGACGCCATAGTTTGCCCTCCTTTGGAAATGGTAGCTTAGCTCCGAGATGCTACTGTTGCCCATACTGGTTGCAGCTTTGCGTAAAAGCCAACCAGAAACGCTTCCTGGAAGGCTGCTCTGTTTTCTCTTTGTTCTGTTCCAAGGACTGGGGGATAGTGGAGTAGCCTGTGCTTATAAAGAGTTACCCATTTTAGCCAGGGGACACACCTTGTAGTCCCATGTAAGAGGCAGAGGCAGGAAGCTCAAGAATTCAAGCCCAGCCTGGGTAATTTAGCAACTGAGTAAGACCTTGTCTCAAAAAGGGCTGAGGATGTAGCTCAATGGACTTTATTCAATAATCCCCAGTTCTAGGGAATAAAGTCTAAGTGGACCGTGAGAGTTCAGTGTGAGTGAGCTCCGTAATGCTGGTGTTGGTTACTGATGCAGACGAGATGGGGCCTAGCAACTGGCCATTCATCTGATCAGCGGTGACATTGCTGTTGAGTTGCTGGGGTTCACCAGGGATAATGCAGGATTTCTTGCAGCCACTGGTGCAGCAGAAGCAAGCCGGGCTGCCACTGACTCAAGGAGAAGCAGAAGGGCCGGGGAGATAGCTCAGTAGAATAAGCACTTGCTTGGCAAGCACAAGGTCCTGAGTTCAATCCTCGGTACTGCAAAAAAAAAAAAAAGAAAAAGAAAAGAAAGAAAGAAAGAAAATCAAGGAGAAGCAGAGATGAAGAGCAGAGGGCAGGCAAACCTGGGTCTGACTTCCCTCTTAAACAAGTGACTTCTGTCTCTAATACTCAATTTCCCTGTCCACCAAGTGGGGATTCAAGCAGTTGTGTCGCTTTGGGAATTCAGTGAGTTCTAAGTTTTCAGCACTGCATCTGGGCTATAGCAAGTGCCCAGGCCTGGTAGTGGCTGCTAATGGGATGACCACCATGTCACAGTCACCTTTGATGGGCAGGGCTGGTTCAGATAATCACTGATTTTCTTTCCTTCTGTTCAGGGCAGGCAAGCTCGGCCAATGCTGAGCAAACTGGAAAGCTGGCTGAATTCACATCTAACCTGGCTTGGGATTTTGCAACTAAAGAAGGATTCCGGGTTTTCAAAGAGATGCCAGCTGCCAAACCAATGACAAGGTCCTGCCACACCGTGGCTGGCCCACGATCGCTGCTGCGGCCTGCGGGCACAAGAAGCTATAGCTCTGTCCCGGGAGCTCCCCCGGCTCGCGCCCCACAGGGAGCACTGGTCTTCTCAGTAGAGGGCCTCTCCCCACAGGTCAGAGAGCTGTATGACCGGCTGCGGCAGTTTATGGCACAGCATGTGTACCCGCTGGAGCCAGAGCTGCAGAGACACCAGGCTTCTGCGGACAAGTGGACCCCATCCTTGCTGATAGAAGACCTGAAGGTCAGGCAACCTATCAGGGTCGGGGTGTCTTTGTTAACATGGCCAACCCCAGTGTCCACTACACATCTGTGCATTCAGGGGGTGGGACAGGGGGACGAAGCGGGATTGTCTGGGCTTTGTACCATCACCTGAAAGAGCCAGCTCCCCATCATCCAGTTTTTGGGGTGAGTGTATATGTGTGTAGTTTGTTTGTGAGACAGGGTATTGCTAAGTAGTCCACACTGGGGCCAGTGAGATAACTTAGTGGACTAAAGCACCTGCTTAGGCAAGCGCAGGGACCGTGGTTTGATCCCTGGCACCAGATGCCCCAGCCCCGCCCCCCAGGAGGGGCTGAACCAACCACAGAGTCTGGGGTAGTGGCACACACCTATAATCCCAGTGCTGGGAGGCTGAAAACAGGAGGGTCACTACGAGTCTGAGCTACATAGCGAGACCTTATAACAACAAATACATACATACATACATACATAGGTACATACATACGTACATAAAAAGTAGTCCAGGCTGGCCTTGAATTTGTAGCACTCCTATTACCTGGCTCCAGGTGTGCCCTACCACGCCCTCCAGGCCGTGTTTTTGCTGAAAAAGGAATATTATCTTGGGCTTAGAAAGCTGGGCTTTTGTTACGTGGATATGAGGTGGCAAGCTCTATTGAGTGATAAAGTCCCTTTTTCTAGAGAATCTATAATACCAAAATGGGGGCGAGGCGTGAGGTGTCTGATGTCACGTTCCATGCCTACCACTTTGGTTGATGAATTTGCTGACCTGGAGCTCTTCGTCAGCGATGCTCTTCAGGGTCGAGATCTTCAGGAGCGCGGTGCAGTCATCATACTTTCCTAAGAACCAGCGTTGTCAAAGCTGCATGTGGTGGCACATGCCTAAAATCCCAGATATTTGGGAGGCTGAGGTCGGAGGGTAGCAAATTTGAAACAGGCCTGAGCAACTTAGTGAGACACTGTCTCCAAAAAAGAAAGAGGACTAGAAATGTGGCTCAGTGCAGGGCCCTGTGTTTAATCCCTAGTTCTACAAAAAGAAAAAAGAGTTTGGTGAAGTTCTCTGTCCCCTGAGGTAGTTGCTGCCAACAACTTTGTCTTATGCGCCTGTCATTTCCCGTTGTGCTAAACGTGTCATCATTCCTATGGTTCAGTGAAATTCTTCCATATGTTCAAATCTAATCTACCAGTTGCTTTTTAAGTTTAGACTCATGGAAACACAGAGATTGACCTGGAGGGGCTCTGCAGTATGGTTGCCTGTAATGTACCCTGGCCCTGGTTGAAGGCCACTGTGCTAGTAGGTGGTCTAGGTCCCAGCCTCCAACTCTGGGTCACTTATGCAGCAGAGGACACAGAAGAGCTGGCTTCAGAAGACAGTTGAAGAGAAGGCAGGCCACAGGGCCAGGCAGGGCTGTTTGCCTAGAGAATCCAGCCCTCTTTTCTTTTTCTCCCCCACTCCTCACCTCCCCGCTCCCTGTTTTTCTCCCCACTACAGTTCCCTCCCTCTTCCTCCCTCCTCTCCCTGTCTTTCCCCCATTGTAGTGATTGAACCAAAGGCTTCCTCACTGAACTACATTCCCAGGCTGTTTTAAATTTTCATCTTGAGAGAGTCTCAGGGCAGGCTTGAATTTGTGATCCTCCTGTCTCAGAGTGTCAGGTGTATACCACCACATCTGTTATGATTTGTGTCTAGTTGCCCCCCCACCCAAGCTTCACGCAGCCATTGGGGCAGACGTATAAGTTTGTGATTGGTTCATGATCCAGTGCTGTGATTATGGGTGTGCGTGCTACCACAGATAGCCTAGAATGCAATACGAGGAAGGGAGAGAGGCTTGCTCAGCACTGCTCCTCCGCCTCCTCCCTTTTGCTCTGGCTGTTTTGCTGTTTTCCACCGCCATGAGCTGTCACTTTCTGCCATGTGCCACTGTGCTTTGGAGCCAGCCAAGTATGGACCGAAACCTCCACAAACTGTGAACTAAATAAAGCTTTCCTTCCTTAATTTGGGGTGTTGGGTATTTGTGTCCCAGCAATGAGAGAGAAAAGTAACTAAGACAACAGCTATCTTACAAGGTAAATTCTTTGAAGCAACAAAAATGGTTTGGGAGTGAGACTGTGTTAGTCATCCATCGCTACAACAAAATACCTGAAATAACCTAAAAGGGAGAAGGTTTATTTTGAGGGGTTTAAGAGGTTTCAGTCTGTGGTGCGCTGGCCCTGTTGCTTTGGCAGCATCGATGGTGGGTGTGTGCAGCGCAGCGAGTGCTCACCTTGTGGCCAGGAAGTGAAAGAGAAAGAAACGGAGAGGGTCTCACGGCCTCCCATTAGGCTCCCCTTGAAGTTTCCTTCACATCCCAAGAGTTCAAACAAGTGAGCAAGCTTTTAATACGTGGGTCTTTGAGGAGTGTTCCACATCTGCACCCTAGCAAGACCATTCAGAGACTTAATACAGCTTAGCAGATCATCTTCTGAGAGGTGCTTACCAAGTCACACCCCTGTCGCTTACTGGTGCATGGCCCTCCTCATGCAACGCAGCACACCCCACCCCTGCCCACGTGACAGCCTGACAGTTGCAGAGGGCAGGGATGGTACTCAGGTGGTGAGCATCTCCAGACTGAGACGCTGAGCCTGTGGGGGAGAGCCTTGCTTGGTGCGCCCTGACTGAGAGCCACCAAAGCTGGAAAATCGGTCAAATGGGTCAGTCAGGCTACCTCAGCTCTGAGAGAAGCATCCTGACTGGTTAATGTCAGCCGTTAGCCATTAGACAACCTGTGTCATGTGTTACTAACAGCACTGAGGTATTAATAAACATCCATACTGTTGCTCTGGAGATTCTTTTGCCAACCAGGCATGTGGGCTACCATCTAACCCAGCTCTTGTCTTCTTGTCTTTTCCTCATTCCTGTCACCATTTCTCCCCCGCTACGACAGACCATACTGAGAGACCAGCAGATCCTTACACGCCTTCTCCCTGTAGTCAGACCTGCAGGGAGGCATCATGGTACCTAAGAGTTTTGGATAGAGTGATGATCACAACTTAGCACTTTTCTCTAAAATGCTTTTCAGAAATCCTGTGAGGGAAGTGTTACCTTCAACTTAAAGGTAAGGAAAAAGATTTATGCAGGGTATAGTTAGAATTAATAGCACCTGGGTTTAAATTCAGCTCTCTAGCCAGGTGTGGTGGCTTGTGCCTAAAAATCCCAGTACTCAGGAGGCTGAGGCAGGAGGATCTCTGCGAGTTCAAGGCCAGCCAGCCTGGGCTACGTAGTGAGTTCAAAGTCAGTCTGACTTACTTAGTTTGACCCTAGCTCAAGAAAAAGAAAAAAAAAATCATCTCAAGTTGGGGAGGTTTTGTTCTTCTCCCCTCCTCCAAGTAGATGACTAAACCGCTTCTTCTCACTTGCTGCCTCCTCTTAGAATTCTCATTCCCTCCCCCTCCCCACCCTTCTTTATCTTTGTTCCAGTAAATCTGCCCTTTTCTCCTTAGTCACGCTCTGTGTGGACCAGCTCAGTGTAAACAGTGAGCACAGCCAGCGCCTGCTTCTGAAGCACAGGGCAGGCCAGCTGGTGTCCTCCCGGGAGAAGCAGCCAGGTTATGTCCTCCGTCCATGCGATTCACTGCAACATCGGACTGCTGGTCAGGCGCTTTATGTTCTGTGTGGTTCCATCCAACTTTCCCAACGACCCGGTGATGTGTGTGTTGGGGACACAGGTGCACTGGGGCTGCCTGTGCCTTGCCGCCCCTTCTCTTGGTGGCAGCACCCTGGTTTTACTCAGGGGCATTTCTCTTACCTTTTGGATATTGTGGCCCAACTGTTGGTTAAGGTACCGGCTTGGCCCTGCCTGACCAACAGGTGGCACAAGAGCCAAGCCAGGCCAGTCCTAGAATTGGGAGGAGGAGCTGTGTCTTCCAGGTGGAAAGCAGCTCTCGCTCAGACTGCAGCGGGTCCCCGCAGGGCTGCAGAGCGTCCTGTCCAGCTCCCATCCACTTCTGAGTCTCCCATACCCCTCTCCCTGCCCACAGCCCTCTTCCCCTTCCCTCACCATCCATTTCTGTGGCTGCAGCTCAGAACTGACGGGAGCGTGCGTCAGTCTTTGTTTCACAGATAAGAAATAAGTTCAAGGGCTGGAGAGAGAGCTCAGAAGCATAAGCGCCTACCAGGCAAGCACAAGGACCTGAGTTCAATCCCCGGCCCCACATGCCTTGCTGTCTGGGCCCCAGACACAGGTGCCCACTGCGTGGCCTGGAACCGGGCGTGGTGGTCCGGGCCTGTAATCCCAGATACTTGGGGGGTTGAGCCAGGAAGATCTCTGTGAGTTTGAGACCAGTCTGGGGGCTATAAAAGTAAGCAAAAGGCCAGCCCAAACTGCATAGTGAAACCCTATCTCAAAAAAAAAGAGAAAGAAAAGAAGCAGGTCCAGAGAGGAGATCTCCCAAGTCTTATGCTACCCACACATCCAGGCTCCTGGCCCTCCAGTGGCCTTGCTTTTGGCTCACATTGTTTCTCTGGCAGCCACCTTCCCCCCTCCAGTTCCTTTCATTGTGTTCCCTGGGTCAGAAGAAGAACTCAGCGGGTTCTGGGTTTCCCAACCATGCTTTTCCCCTGACAGGAGAAAGCCAAAGCCGAAGGACTGTGGAACCTCTTCCTGCCCTTGGAGACCGACCCCGAGAAGAAGTACGGAGCAGGGCTGACCAATGCGGAGTACGCGCACCTGTGTGAGGTCATGGGCACGTCCCTGTACGCGCCCGAGGTGTGTCTCCAAGGCCTCCTAAGCATTCCAACATCCTGGCCCTCCATGGGAATGTCTCCCCGTAGCCTCCTGCACACACTGTCTGATCTAGGGGCACCAACATGAACTTGAACTTATCAGGAGCGAGGGCAAGTGCTGAGTGCTGACTGGAGCTGAAGCAAGAGAGGGCCTCAGGGCAGGGCGCCCGGGAGCAGGGCAGCCATGCAAGCTTCAGGCCAAGTCCAGCGTCCTTCCTTTCAGACAGACAGGAGGCTCTTTCAGAGCCTCAGGGCCTATGGCTCTGTTTCCAAACTCAAAAAGGACCCCTTGAGTTGTGCCGGGGACCCGTGACATAAACCTGACAACCTCAGTGCGGGCACAGGCATCCCCAGATGTTCTTTTGGTCTTTCAGATATTCAACTGCTCCGCCCCAGACACAGGAAACATGGAGGTTCTGGTACGATATGGCACCGAAGAGCAGAAGGCCCGCTGGCTGACCCCTCTGCTGGAAGGCAAGGCCCGCTCCTGTTTTGCCATGACGGAGCCCAAGGTACCTGGCACAGGCCAGCCTTGCCTGGGAAGACCAAGGGTCACCGGCACATCTAACAGGAATGTACCCCACACACAGGTTGCATCATCAGATGCCACCAATATCGAGGCTTCCATCAGAGAGGAGGAGGATTTTTTTGTCATAAATGGTCACAAGTGGTGGATCTCAGGTATTTGGCCTTTTCAAGTTCACATCCTTCAGTCTGTATCAATAAGCAGGTCTCTTGATGGTAGAAAGAGGACAGTGTCTTGTTCCTCAGTTGACACCGAGGAGATTCTGTCACCATGCTCACAGCAGAGGCAGTAGACTGCGAGAGCTAGCCTGCTGCCTGGGGCACACTGTTCTCGGCTCCTCCTGTGGGGGTGCCGTGTCACCACACAACCTCAGCTGTGGCCTTCTCTTCCTACTTGTGGCTTGGAGAATGTGTTCACTCCCGCTGCTCTCTTTGTTCTCCCACAACAGCTCCCTTGAAAGGGCAGAAGGTCGCTCCTTGCATGGCTTCCCCTGACCCCTAGTGCAGGTGTGTTATCTCCCAAGAGCTCGGGACAACCCATAAGCACCATGTTTTCTAGGAGAGTGACTGAAGTCCCGGCATATGGTTCTAGCCCCCAGCTGGCAAGTAGGGAACCCAGAGTTTGATTGCTTTGACTCTAGGGCCAGAGCTGAGTCATTTTTTACATCAGCCAGAGGACAAAGCAGGTGGGCTAGCCCAGATGAAGGGGCAGTTTTCTGTGTCTTATCGCTAAATTAACTTTATAGTGGTGCTTCTTGAAAATTGGCTGTTAGAATGCTAGATTCATACCTCATGAGGTCAAAACTTAGTTTATTTTTGATCTGGAGCCCACAAATGTCCATTGGCTGCTGTCACACCCCACAGAGCTCTGTCTGCTGCTGCCCCAGCCTTTCCTGGGCCGAGACCTCCCGTGGAGACATGATGGC
Source organism: Capromys pilorides (assembly GCA_004027915.1). Lineage (NCBI taxonomy): Eukaryota > Metazoa > Chordata > Mammalia > Rodentia > Capromyidae > Capromys > Capromys pilorides. The sequence continues at coordinate 34,632 of PVKN010002946.1, forward strand.
CTTGACGCTGGCTGATAGGACCTCTCTCTCTCTGCTTTTCTGGCAGGTGTCATGGATCCGCGCTGCCAGCTCTGCGTGTTTATGGGGAAAACAGACCCCCAGGCCCCAAGACACAAGCAGCAGTCCATGTTGTTGGTTCCCATGGACACCCCAGGGATAAAAATCGTCAGGCCTCTGTCTGTATATGGGCTGGAGGATGCTCCAGGTTAGCCCTCCGGGGGTGGGTCCCACTAGGGTGGGTCAGGTCCTAGGGGAAGGGCTTCGAGCAGGGGGAGGCTCTCTTGGGCTAACAGTGCTCAGATTTGTACTTTCGGTGCTTTGAGAGCATTCCTATAGTATTAGAGTTGTATGCTAGGGAGTTTCAGTTTCAGGTTGCTTTGTTGTGTTTGTATAACAGAAATGGCAAGAGCCTCTTTTGCCATTGTACATCAGTGGTTCCTCTCCCGTCTTTATTTAACAGGCTCTTTCCTGCTCCTTTAGCCGTGACTCAGAAGGCCAAGGAAGGGGCAGGAATATTGCCAACAGGCGATCAGAACTGAGGGCAGGAAGAAACACATCCAGGGAAGACAGGAGTGACAGTCGTCCAAAGTGCTGTGTTTGCTTTTCAGGTGGCCACGGTGAAATCCGATTTGAGAATGTGCGTGTGCCCAAGGAGAACATGATTCTGGGTCCTGGCCGGGGCTTTGAGATCGCCCAGGGCAGGCTGGGGCCCGGCCGGATCCATCACTGCATGCGGCTCATTGGGTTCTCAGAGAGGGCCCTGGCACTCATGAAGGCCCGCGTGAGTGCCCCCTCATGCCCACCCTGACCCGCCACCTTGGCCAGCTTCAGCTCTCTTTGCTGAGAGCAGGCTGAAAGGCGAAGCCAAGAAGCTGCGCACCCACAGTTGCTTTGCTTCTGCTGCTTCACCGCTGCGTGACCCCGGGAGCAGAGAGGGCTGTTGGGGTGACCAGCAGGGAGAGGCCAGGCTCCCTGGCAGCCGGGGTGAGGCTCCAAGGCCCAGCGTGGCCCTGGCTGCTGAGAGTGTGGTGGGCGTCTGGTGCGGTACTAGCGATAAGGTGCTGGAGAGAAGCGTGCTGCTTGCTTTCCTCCCTGGGATTCCAGCATAGGGTTTTCTACGCCCTCCTTTCCCATGTGTCCAGAAAATGAAGTCGGCTATGAGCTGCTCAGAGGCTGGAAGCATATGTAAAAGAGAGCCACTGGTAGAGACAGGAATTCACAATGAAGTGAACCCTTGATACAAAATCGAAAACCTCAAGAGAAAGGCTCTACAAGGAACCAAGACCATTATTTTGAATCCTGAGCAAACTTTCAGTGATTTACAGGTTTTTGGCTGAGACAAACCAGTTCTTGTTTCTTGGAGGATTAGGTGCTCTTTTCTATGGGCTTAGTTATGATAATTCAGCCACACATGGCATTAATACCCAGACTAGCTACAGACAGGCCAATTTGTGTTGTTTTAAAATTTTTTTATTGTTGTTTGTTTGTTTGTTGGGGTTACTTATTTACTTACTGAGGGGAGGTACAGAATCTCATTATGTAGTTCATACTGTCCTTGAGCTCACTGTGTAGCCCAGGCTGGCCTCCCGCGCTGATCTTCCTGCCTTAACCTCCAAGTGCTGGGATTACAGGTGTGCTCCACCGGCTCAGCTCCTGTTGAATTTTTCGTTTGTCTCATTCTGCTGCTCCTCCTCCCTGAGCCTCCTGAGTGCTAGGATTCTATAGACTTGTGCCACTATGCCTGGCTTATGGCAGAGCAGTTTCACTATATGTGTCAAGTCTTCAGAAATTATATAGTATTAACATAGCAAGTCCACTCAGAACTGAGGACAACAGAAGCTTTAGGGTTCTACCAAATATTTGCTACTAGATCTAAAATGTCCCCTAACAGTCTCTGTGTTCAGAAGTAGCTTATAAAAGGACTGGGAAAGTGACTAAAATATAAGAAAAATCCCCAAAAGATGGGTGGAAATCTATCGTTTAACATAGAGAGGTATTTATATTCCTAAGTTTTAAGAAGCAGGTTACAAAACCAGGCATGGTGGCGCATGCTTGTATTCCTAGCACTCAGGAGGCTGAGACGGAGGATTGTTTCCAGTTTAAGACCAGCCTGGGCTACAGAGAGAGTTCAAGGCCAGTGTGAAGTACACAGTGAAAGGGGCTGGGGAGATAGCTCTGTGCAAGGTCATGCAAGGTCGTGAGTTTGAACCCTGGTCCCACCCAAAAAAATAAATAAAAATGAAGTACACAGTATGAGATCCTGTCTCAAAAGACAAAAAAAAAAAAAAAAAAAAAAAAAAAAAAAAAAAAAAAAAAAAAAAAAAAAAAAAAGGAACTTATAAAGTAATATATAAAGTGTGACTACTTCATTTATTTTATGTTTTTTGTACAGGGTCTTACACACAGCTAAGACTCAGAGTGACCCTTCTGTTTTCAGCCTCTCCAGCACTGGGATTACAGGTGTGCACCACACTTGGTCTCAGTGGCCGGCTCAATGTGCCCAGTGGCAGGGCTGGCGATGGCCACGTGCCAGGGATCGAACTCCGTCTCTGCACTTCCCTAAGCAGGCGCTTAGTCTGCTGAGCTACCTTGTTGGTCCCGTTTTTAAATTTAAAATAAAATTTATATATATATATATATATATATATATATATATATTATATACACACAAAAAAAGTCTAAAAGTGCATGCACTAGATATGAATACTAACTAGATAGTGAAATGATAGGTTTTCTATTTTCTTTTTTTATCTGAAAATTAAGTTTTCTTGCCATGAGAGAGATTATTTGTGTAGGAGTTATTTTTATTTATTTATTTTTATTTTTTACGTATGTAGTACAGAGTCTACAGGATCTCACTACACAGATTGGACTAGTAGTGATCCTCCTGTTTTTTCATCCTTCCAAGCGCTGGGATTACAGGCATGAGCCACCATGCCCAGTCTTGATTGGACTCGGCATGTCCTGGCGGCGTGCCCAGCATGGCTAGAAATTATTTTTAATTCAGATAATTAAATAAATAAAGCAAGGTGGGGGGAAGTACACCTGTAACCTTTTCTAAGGCCTCATGTGAGGCTGATGCAGGAAGGTCACCTTGAGTTTGAGGCCATTGGCTATGTAGTGAGTTCAAGGCCAGCCTGAACTATACAGAAAGACCCTGTCAAGAAAACAAAACAGGAAATAAATACATGCAATGCCTCCTTACAGACCGGTGGCCAGGCCCAGGGATGGGAGGCTGGCTGTGACCAGCAGGGGGTACTCTCCCCCAGTCAGGGGAGGCTCCCTGTGAGGCTTCCTTGGGTCCTGTGCTGACTGAGTTCTGAAAGCACAGCTCCTGCTGCCCAGAGGCGGCCACTGTGCTGCAGGAAGGGGTTCTAGAAGAGATGCGGGCGGCCCCCTTGAGACCTGGCCTGACATGGTCCCTGCGAATGTAGCCTGCTTCTCGATTTTCTCCCTGGAAAGTGCCTGGACTGGAGAGCTGGCGAATGGCTGAGAAACAGCCTGCTCTGCCTTCCAGCTCCTCTCCTGTGCAGGTTCCCACGCACCCCTACAGGCCGCCAGCCCCTGAGGCTCTCTAGACCACTTTCAGCCCAGCACAGCCACAGCTCTGTGTCTCTGGGGCCCCCAGGTGAAGTCCCGTGTGGCCTTTGGGAAGCCCCTGGTGGAGCAGGGTACAATCCTGGCCGACATAGCCCAGTCGCGTGTGGAGATCGAGCAGGCGCGGCTGCTGGTGCTGAAGGCTGCTCACGTCATGGATGTGGCGGGAAACAAGGTAGGAGGCCCAGGGGCCTCAGGATGACGGAGGGCACAGGGCACAGTGGGAGAATCTATTCCCTCTCTACCTGGATCTTTGGTTAATTACTTTGGTTCGGCTTGGAGCTATTTGGGTGGCCCTCTGAAGCCCGAAGAGGCCTGAATTTCCCAGACTCCTGGGGCATGTTGGTGCCAGAGTCAGGGACCCACTCCTGCTCTAACCCAAGCGGCATCAGTGAACAAGGGCTTATTTCTGAGAATGACATAATCCAGTAAGGTTCCTTCTCAGGGCCTGGCATGGCACAGATGCCCACATTGAGTTCCACCTGTGCAGCTCTGTCGGGACAGCCCCTACCCTTTACCGGCAGGCCCAGGAAGCCAGTCCAAACAGAGGCAGCTGTGGCCTGGAACAAAGCACAAGCCACGCGCCTTTTACACAGAGTCATCCTCCTTGCAGTGCTGCGCTTGTGCTGACCACTGACGCAGCAGGACAGACAATGGGGGGTGGGGGTGGGAGACGGACGCTGACTTTTGAATCCTTTATTTTGGGAACTGATTGTTCTACCAACCTGTCTGCTCTTGGCCTTTGATAACCTCAACTCCTCGTCCCTGCAGGCTGCAGCTTTGGATATTGCCATGATTAAAATGGTGGCCCCGTCCATGGCCTACCGGGTGATTGACCGTGCTATCCAGGTGAGCCTGGAGCAGGTGAGCAGTGTGTCCACACCGCTGGCAGCAGATGTCTGTGCAGCCCTGACAGCTGCCCTTCCTGCCTGTGTTCTGCACTTGTGATTTTCCTTATCCTCTTTAGAATAACCCTGTAACCTGGGGTTGGTGATGTGGGCATGTAATCCCAGCTCTCGGGAGGCTGAGACAGGAGCATGGCTTTAGTTCAATTTCCTCCCTTCCCGCTTTGTCCGCCAGGCTTTCGGAGCAGCCGGCTTGAGCAGCGACTACCCCCTGGCACAGTTCTTTGCCTGGGCCCGAGCACTGCATTTTGCTGATGGCCCTGACGAGGTGCACCAGGCCACAGTGGCCAGGATGGAGCTGAAGCATGGGACTTAGACCCGTGGACTACAGGATCCCATGTCCCTGCTGGCTGGCCACACCCCAGCTTGGTAAATGGTGTGCTGGGGAAGGCCTGCCATGTGTGATTCTTGTAACCCTCCTGGCTCTTCGTCTTGGAACAGTTGCCACCCCACAGCAGGCATCTCAGAGAAGCCCTGAGTGTGCAGGGTGCGCAGGGGGCTGAGGGAAGCTGGCCTTCCATCTCTTGGGCCCAGCTGAGCCACTGGCCTCCGAGCTTCCTCAATAGCCTACCACCCCAAACACTAATGCTTGTGTTATTCTGGACAGGGCTTTGGGGGACACAAAAGAGTACAAAAACATCTGTCAGGGGGGCCGGCGAGATGGTTCAGTGGTCTAAAGCGCCTGCTTAGGAGGGCTCAGGC